>JASCZI010181251.1:174957-199509 GCA_036250425.1 Stylosanthes scabra | reverse complement strand
CCTAGATGTTAAGCATGGGGCAATTATCTCTTTCACATAATTAGAGAACCGGTCCCATAATTTTTGGCCTCTATTGTTCATCACATTACTACAATTGCTGCTCTTAGTTTTGGATGTAAAACTGTTCCTATTATCACCATCCTTCTTTCCCTGCGATGTAGAAGCTGAAGCATTCTCATCCAGAGATGCTTCACAACCAGCAAACTTTAGTAGTTCTTGTATAGCCAATGCAGCAGAGTCTTGAATAATAGTATCAGGAGCTGATCTAAATGCCCGAGCTAGGTGTTTGTGGATCAGTTCAAATATGAGGTCATCATCAGAACATTGAATTTTGAAGCGTTGACATGAAAAGGCTTTTACTTTAGCAGGGTCAACAGCACCAAGGGCTCCAAGACAATCAGCGCAAACCAACTTCAACCGTTGCCCAACTGCAGTCCTTGACTCTTCTGCACATCCTCTTAACAGTGATGTGATCAACAAACTCAACACATCCAAGTCTGAACCAGATTCAGCAGTGATTAGAGCGGTAACATCCTTCCATCTCGAGTTCAAAAGCTTGCGAAGTTCACATACTACCATGTACCTCACATTTAAGTTCTCGTGATTTAAACCATCCACTACATCTCGTAACTGATCTTTCAAATTCGATGACCCACGTGCATCCTCAATTGCTTTGCTCACTTCCTTCAAAGCAGGTATGCTGGGTAATGGGGGAAACTCACATATATGCTGTTTTAGGATAGCCATGTTCTTAAAACTTAGTTCTTTCAAAATTTCTACCACTTTGTCCAAGTGTGTGGAGGGATTTTCTTTGTCTCTTTCCAAGAAGGGAAGAAGGGAGGCAAAAACTTGAGAAATAATATGCTTAATGCTAGATGGTGATACTTCAGCCAATTGCTCTATGAAAAAGTGCAAGACAGACAGACCCTCATCTTGCAGTGATTTATTACCTATTGCATGCATCAGAAGCACCATCAATTTTGGCACATAAGTATTAAGATGAGAACCCATCATTCTGATAAGCATCTCAATACGCTTCAATGCTTGTCTCCGAAGAACAAAATCATCAGCATGGAGCAACTTCCTGTCTACACTATTAAGGAGGCCAACAAAATGGTTTCTCAAAAAACCTGGAAGATCTTCTCCGCCAGTGAGAACAATAGCAATGCCTTTAATCATCTGAGGCACTCTTGCTAATCTGTAAAGAAATTTAGAAAATATTGAGGAAGGAAAAGTAAAACTCATGTACTCTTTATCAGCAAGAGTTTGCTTCCATTATAACTATCAAACTATGAGTCCTTTGTTTGCCTTTCATAGATGGTTATAGGAGCATCGTAGTACATAGAGATTTACTACCATTCAACTAACTAGTCAATGATAAAAGTAAATGAATACAAACAAATAATTATATAAAGTATGTGATCCTTACTATTAGCTAAATCTAGGGAGAAAGCTCATGAGTTATAAATATTAATGTCCAGTTTTGAAAGTTTTCAACCATAATGCCATAGAATATCAAATTCCAGAGATACGCTCAATTTACCTGATACTTATATCATCTGAATCACCACCATCTGTAAAGCAAATAAGTTCATCTAGAAGTGCCGGCAATGCAGCTGCAAATATTTCCTGCTTGTTGGAACCAGTTTGTGCATGGTAAAACTGCACAGCAGAAAGTAACTTTTGGTCATCTGCTTGGTGAAGAGCAAATGCAAGCACTTTTGGCAGCCAGTTAACTATAAGTGGCACCATATCAGTGTTCAAACACTTGGCCAACTCGCGTAAGGTGTCAACTGCTTGATTGTTGTCCTGATGACAGACCACAAGCTTTGGGAGGACAAAAGGGATCATTTTCTTGACAAGTTGTTCAGTCTCAACGCCAAAAACAGCTTCCGCAAACTCCTTCACTAAAACTGGACGGCTCGCAAGTCTCTCACAGATATGATCATACAGTTCGGTACAAATATGAACGTCTTTTAAAAGAATTATCTCAAGACCTCCTTTCAGATGGAAATAGCAAGCCTTGTGTATTAACCTCGATGCATTCATTCTTACTGCCACATGCACGTTATCAAGCTGATCAACCAACAAAATAAGGCAATACAAGAACATTTTGCTATCTACTTTAACAGCAACCATTACTTCCGCTATGCATTCCATTAGAGTCTCTAACATCTGAGGATTTTCTGCTACTGTCATGGCATGTTGAATTCTATCCAGGAATTTCTGCTCCTTGCTTTTGCCAACATCTCCAAGAAAAATTGAATCCAAAATGAGATTGTCCGCAAATGAACTAATCTGACTGCAAAAAGCTTCTCTCAATTCCTTGCTCCTGCTAATTAAAAGAAACTCTACACATTTTATCCACCGAAATCTAGTTTGGAGAAGAATATCAGCAGATCCATGTGCAAGGATGCGATGAATAACTTTCACACAAGAAATTTGGACATCATGTGATGACTCATCAAACAGAAGTTCAAAAAATAAAGACTGAAGTTGAATAAGATAGCATTCCAAACTAAAATCTGCATTTGCTCCATGCACATTTGCTTGGTGAATGATTAGAGGACGCTGCTCACCATGATCGTGAATAAAATTTCTGTCACATTTTGAGCAGCTGAAATTTTGAGGTAAACAATCTACCGACCAACATGGTTTTCCATCTATTACATTCAGAAATAATTTGCATTCATTTGTATGTGAGCCAGAGATAGCTCTTCTGCATCCATAAAGGCATGACAATAGACCAAGAGTTATGGGAACAAATTTCTTTACCTTCTCATTATCTCCCTTTACGTACCTGCATAATAGATAGGGAAGATGTAACAAACAGAAGATTTGTGTGTGCATCACTTTTTAAAAGTGATACAACTTTCCTTCATGCATATTTTAATGTGATGTAAAATTTAACTGACACATACATGATGGCAAAAGAACTACTTAAGAACAAGAGCAGCTGTCATAATTTTGGAACAGGAAAAACTGTTGAAAACAGAAAATCTAATCAAACATGCTTTTGATTAAGATGAGGTATGAAATTTTTTGAAATATCTTCATAAATATGTTTAAAAACATAATGCATCTTAGAAAAAGGAAGCAACATTTGAAAGGAAAAGAGGAAGGGAGGGAGGGGGGAGGAGGAGAAAAGAAGAAGCATGAACATATTCTTTTAATTACCTCCTGCAATTCAAATATCAACATCTCATCAATGAGAAGCTTCACATTAAAAAAATAGCTACTTTGAAACAAACCAAATGACAAGCCTGACCAAACATGGTATTTAGATCATGTATGCGAAGGCATTTACTTAGTTACTTACTCAATCTTTTCAAGGATAGGAGATGATATATCAAGAGTAGACCAGAAAACCATCACCGGCATAGAAATGGCAGCTTCAGTTCTTACTTTTTCAGCTTCATCATGCAGACCCATATCTAAAACTTCAAGAACAACTTCGCTGCTAAATTTTGGGCCTAGCTTGGATAATACTTGAAGAGAAAGGCATTTTGCTTTCCATGGGCACCGGTTATCAACAGCAGATAGCACATGAGTCCAAGGAAGTTTAAGCACTACACAAAGGTCTTCATGGTAATTCTTATCTTCCAATAGGTTGTTTTCCTTGAAAGTAGCCCCTGATTGAGAAGACATTAGCATGAAATATCAGATAACTCAAACATGGAGTATGAGTGAATTTAAGGATGAATCCAGCAAAATCAACATATTTGGTTTCTTCTCATCAATTTAAACTCCTAAAAGAACCTAACACCCAGCTCTAACTTAATACACAAAAGAAACAAGAGAGGATTTACCAGGAACCTGGAGTAGCACCAGCAACAATATATTGAGAAATGGAACATTTGAAAAGAGCCATAATTGGTAAGAATAACCACAATATAACTTAACAAAGCTCACAATATTTCATATGAAATTGACAAGAAATGCAGATAAAATATATTATTTGAAACGACAAGCTGCTCAAATTATATTATATTCTGTTCAAGACATGTGATATCAGGTAAGCAAAGCAAAGAAGGCCCACCAGCAAACCTTATATACACTAGTCACCAAATAAAATCAGAGGCAAAGTAATGTATCCAATAGAAACAATCAAATGTCTATTACTACTACTAATACTATTATGAAAGTACAAGGTAATTTACAGTATCAATTACATGAAGATACAAAGCTTACTTTGGGAAAGCAATATACTGTGAATTCCTTCCAGGTAGGTGGATATATCTATAGTAATTGAATTTCCTTCTTTAGCCTATAATGACATAAAAAGTTAGTTCACTAAAAGAGAAACAAGTTGTATACCAGAAATTTTCTGATATAACCTTCCTACCTGCTCAACTATCCAAGGAAGCCATGCATGCATCTGATGAAAAATTCTGAGATATATATCAGTTTCTGGATAAATAGAGAAGGTAATGCATAACATGCTAAGTGCAGATAAAGCGGCCTCTGGTCTCAAGCTGAGCAAAGCAACACCAACAGCAGGAGCATTTAATGATTGAACAAATGAAAGAAGAGATTTATTCATATCTTTAGCATGATCCTCTACCCTTTGGCAAGTAACTATACCACTATATTTACATTCCATCTCAAGACTGGCATCTGAGACAACAATTTCCTCGTTCACTTTTTGTCGCTTGATTGTTGGATTATCAATTTCCTGAATGGGCCTCTTTAGGCCAAGCCTCATGCTTTGAATTTGCGGATCTTTGGTTGTTAATGTGGTTAAAGTTTTATTATTTCCTTGAACTCCCCCGACAAGATGTGGATCAAGTGTCGATAGAGCTGCTTGAAAGCAATCTATTAGAGGCAGGGATAGCTCCTCTAGTTGATAAAGTGCAGATATGAGATATTCTGGCTGCCATATATGCGGGGGACAAACTCGAGCAATCCTAGCATAGGCACTGCATAGTGCAACCTGTAAAAGGAATACTATTAGATCCTGTTGAGCAATTCACAGCCTCAAATGTATCAGACTTCCTGAAAAGGGTAGGGGCAAACAATGGTTTTCTAGTTAACAGAACTTGTTCAAGGAAATGCAAGTTTCAATGTTAACCTTAAGTTCCTGGCTTTTGGTTCTCGACAATGATTGGGGGAATACACTGACTAAATCAGCAGCCGTCAGTTTGACAACATCTTCTGAGCAGCTAGAGTAGAGTGTATTTAGGCAAATACCCATTGAAGAATCATAAGCCATGTTTCTGCAAGGGAGCTTTATCATAATTTAGGAGCTAGGAAACAACATAATTATGTATTCACGTAAAGAACCTCTGAAAACAGTCTTCTAAATTTAAATATTCAAGTAGGCATCTATAATTATACAAATACCCCAATCATATGAAACCAATATTTTTAACAATAATAATAATAATAAAGGAATCAAACATTCAAACCTGAATACAGGAAGCCCCTCCTTGTCCACATTCAAGATAATACATATTGAGAGGATTAAATTGTGATAAGGAATGATATCATAGTGTGTCACAGTACCAAGTATGTGTACAAAGTCAAAGCACGCCTTCCAAAATAAATAAAAAAATAATTAGTCAGTTACAGTTTCTCAGTAAAACTGAGTGGAAAGTTTAAACACTTGAACTCTAATTTACATGAATCATTCATTACATACCATGTGAAGATCAGCATCCCCATAGCATAAGAGCGAACATGCAGCAGAAACAAATGAAACGTCGATCAATCCTTCGACATAAAGTGTTCCTTCGGTGAGACATTTACTAATAAGCTTCAAAATACAAGTAGCAAAAGGCTGCCACCTCGCTTGGCCACTGAGATCAATCAATAAACCATCGCCATCCACCGGTTTGAGCAATGCCGGTAGATCTCCGATACCGGATAACAAGCCGCAGAAACACTTAAGCGTGAACTTAAAGGTTGATGATCCATCATTGCTAGCATGGTGAAGGCATAGGGAAGCCACGTGTACAACATCTATAAGCAAAATGAGCTTCCTTATTTCAAACACAACAACAAGAAAACACTTATCTAACACTAATTCAACGCTAGGTTTAGGGTTTGAATTGTGGTTACCTTGAACGGCGAGCATGGCGTCGAGGAAGAAGTGGCGGAAAACGTCGCGAGCACCGGTACGAAGCAAGGAGAGAAGAGATCCAAGAGCATCGAAGAAGATAGCATGGCGAGAACGGAAGAGAGGATCGGAGAAGAAAGGGAGAAGGCGAGCGAGGATAGGGAGGAGGGAAGCGGAGTCGGAGCCGTGATAGAAGACGCCGGGGAAGTATTTGACGGTGTGAGAGACGAGCTTGACGACGGCGATGACTTCTCTGTCATTGGCGGAGGAGTACGGGAGGAGGAATGCGTTGAGAAGATTAGGGAGCACGCTACGAAACCTGACTTCCAAAGCGTCGTCGTCGGAGGCAGTTACGTTAGCGGTGGTGGTGGTGGTGGTGTTGGGAGTTGAAGTAGAAGCGGCAATGCGTTCTCGAAGCTCGTGCACTAAGCTCGAAAGCTGTGCCTTCGCCATCTATTACTGTTACGTTCTCTCTCACACAATGCCTTCACTTCATTCTCATTCTTCTTCCCTCCCAAAATGCTCTCTGTCAATTCCTTTTCAATTTCTTTCTTTCGTTCTTTCTTTTTCTCTCTCTCATTCTTCCTTCCCTCCCTCCCTTTCCCATTACACTCACTCCATTGGCCAGTCTGCCCAGTCACTCGTTTCGTTTTTTTTTTTTTTGGACGGGCACTTATGGCTTTTCCTTTTCACGTTTCTTAATTTTTTCGGCCTCATAGTTATTGACGAAAGCCCATAAAACTGAAATAGGATATACGATATTCTAGCCCGATGAACCAACCCTAGTTCTAGTTTAGTGGAAAAACAGCCCAGACCCAAAGAAAGTATACGAGATAGAGAAGAAAAATAATGGGTTTTCACTTTTCCAATTCATGACAACAAAATATTTTTTTTCTTTTTCGTCAGAAAAGTTTTAAAAATATTTTTAACTTTAATTTATGCAATTTTACTTTGTAATTGGGGCTTGGTTAAACTGGTAATGTTGTGGCCTCAAAGGGAGTTGCATCGGGTTTGAGTGGCTGCATGTGTTGTGATATCTAGAATGGGAGGTTGTCCAAGTCATGATAAAAAAAAGTTGCCCTTAACATTTTCGAATGGTTTCAAATCTACCCTTACTGTTAAATTTCTTATGGTCAAGATTTATTTTCCAATTTGATTCTTTTTTATACATCATCCATTGCGATCAGCACTTATCAAATGTGAAGATTTAATGAGCTTTTGTAGAGTACATGATAATAATATCGACGTCGATATGAAGAGGAGGAAGAGATGATGATGTTAACGAACTATGGAGGTAGGAAGTGGTTTGAAAATAAGAGTTATTTAAAGAGATAAAAAAGATAATTTCATGATAATGATGATAAAGATAAATTGTGTTTTGAGGATAAACTTAAAAAAATATTATTAACCACACGTTGACCGTTAAATATTTGATATTATAGGTAAAATTGAAATTGAAACTAATAAAAAACGTTAGCGATAAAATTGTATCAAATTAAACGCTAGGGGTATTTTTTAAATTTGTCGCAAACTTCTGGGACAAAAATAAGATTTTATCCTAATAATAAAATTTTCAACAACGTTTGGTAACCAATAAAAAATTAGCCAATATTAGTCAACAACTTAAATTAGATGTTCAATTTTTTTTAGATTTTGAATGTTCTGTTTCAAAAAAAATACAAAATTGATTGATAATTGGTTTAGATTTCGATTGTTCTATAACTTTTAATGCGAATTATAACACCCATTTCACGGACAAATTTGACGAAGGACTCATCTTCCAAAAAATATTTAAATATTATCCCGTTCTTTTAGTAATTTTTCAGCTAAAAATTAGTTTGATTGATATAATTCAAACAACATTTATTTTTATTATAATCTATTTTACTATAAAAATTGTGAACATAAATTACATTAATACCAACTCCCTTTTCCTCAAAATCAAGATTATTAAATCAATTTGATGCAAACTCTGCCTATAAACACACTATATTGTCTGTTATCATATATCATCATATCTATAATAGGATTGTTCACATGACTGAGCAAGAACTTCCAATGCATATAATTAGCAAGTTCTGGATCCATATCCAACATAATTGATTCCACATCTATATGTGATGCCCATTGGATAAACAACATTGAAAGTGAATATTATTGCGCATATCCTCATGATAAAATTGTCGTTTCAAGTAAGAATTTGACCATACAAGGTTGGGAAGCAAAAGTTGCCAATTTCAACATTTCCTGAAACGGCAGCCACACAAAGAAGCAGTGTTTCCAACTTTCCATCACCATCAGTATATTCCATTCCATCCATTCCATGTCTTGCACATTTATTCTTCTTATGCTCTTCCACTAACTGCTTTACTAATTTAGTATGCATTTGCACACTGCATTGTGAAGAATCGTCTTGTCTCCATAGCCATATATGATATGATATGATGTGGAAGTGAATAATGTCAATATTGCACTTGCACGTGCCACAACTGGGGTAACTAATCATTGCGGCGCCACGTTTTGGTAATTTATATAGTAAGGTTAATGCACACAACAAAGTCATAAAATCAAAGCTTCCATTTGTAGCTTAGTTCCAATTGTTCTAATTGATTATCATATGTAAGAACTCATTTATGTTTCAATAATAATAATAACGATAACTACATGTACATACATTCATGTATCCATCTCAACAAAAAAACCTCGTTTTTTTTGCTGTAACTCAAAATTTCTATATCAGACTTAATTATTTATGTGCTCAATTTATATGCTAAACTTCATTATTTCTGTGCTCAACGTGTGGATCTATTAGGCGTGAAAACACATGGAAGAAAACACTCACCTAGATTTATTCTAATAATAAATAAGAGAGCTTATTTTAAACCTGCCATGAGTGTGTGCAACTGAGGTAAATAAGTATGTCTTGATGCTGGTATGTCTGAACTACAATGGAAAAGAAGTAAGCAAGTGATGATAACACAAATAGTTTTAACAAAGCAGAATGGGAGAAAAGGCAGGTATGTACCATTGGAGATTGGATGATGATCTCAGCTTTTATGAATTACAGTCTAACCTTACAACACCACCAACTAATCTAACAAAAAAAGAAAAAAGATATCTATACACAAAATTTTACCCTGATTAAAACTAACATTTTAACTTATAGCAGACGTGGTATGGAGTTCAACAAAGAGATGAGGGTGTTAGTGAGTGTTACATTACACATAAATGCATCTCAGACTCTTCCTTCTACTCAACTTGTGATTGTTGACCAACTCGGTGGAAGACGCTCAGAAGTGGTAGGCATGCTTCTAATACTAATATCGATCGGCTGCAGCCGGTATTGTATGTCAAGCTCCCGGAAAATCTTGACTATCTCATCGATCAACAACGACCTCCTTATGAATCTCTCTCCCATGTCTTGGAAGTTCATCCTGTGGGTTGGCCAAACCGCAATCCGAATCATGTTTAGGTTTTCACAATCCTTGAAGACTATAAATGGTGATGGATACCAGTGCTCCTTCTTGTTATCAATGTAACTGCATCATTGAATTTCCAAGTTTCAGCCAATCAGATATATACAATTACAAATTAGTAAAAAATCATACATAACTCGAGGAAGAGAATCGATGAGAACATACCTCTGTATTCTGTGCTTAATTTGAGCAAACTTCTCCAATGGTGTAGCCACATGAATAAGGAACTCAAGAGAATCTCCCATGTCAGGACTGCGGTAGAAGTTGTGTATTGCCTTTGTAGCAAGGACGCTATTAGGGATCATTATCTTTAGATTATCATATCTCAGAAATATGGTGGTCAGTATGTTCATTTCCTCTACGACCATCTGAAATTAGTGAGCGAAAAATGGAAAGATACAATTAGGCTGCGCTTGAAGGAAAGCAGAAAGCGAAAAAAACTCAACAGAGGGATGAACTTTACCTGGACTCCATCAATTTCGCATCTATCTCCAACGTCGAACGGGTGCATTACAAACAAGAAAATAATGGCTTCAAATATGGTCTTGCAGGTATTTCCAAATATGAATGCAACCAAGACAAGCTGCGAGCTCACAAAGAGGAGAAACTTGGTGGTGGCGATTCCCAATATCAAGAGCCAGATAACTAGGATGATAATGGCAACTAAGAAATTGAGCATTCGATGAAGTTTGTTCACCGCCGTTTTCGTATCATTCAATGTCAACGCAAGTGCTCTCCTCTCTCTAAAGGCATTGACCTGGATAAATTAAAAGGCAGTATATTGGTATGAATACTGTAGAAGGAAATCAATTAATACTTGGATGTAAACATCAAAAGAAACCAAACACCAATAAAAGATTGACTATGATCTCTGTGAAATTTATTAAAGTTTGAAATTTCTAGGTAAATAATGTTATGGAATCACATTGGCCTATTGAGAATTTGAAGAATGCATCAAGCAACTGCTATCGAAATTCTGCCTCTAACTTGTAAACAATACTCCACTGGACAACCAGAGATAGGCGCGCTGTAAGGTAAATATGTTCACTAAATTGTTTAGATTAGCCTTTCAAATGTTAGTTAACACTTACCACCCAGTTCTTCAAGGATGATTTGCTTATTCTTCCGGTCTCAGTTGCACCTTCAAAGAGACTCAAGGTTTTCACAACTTCATCTTCTTGCATAAATCGCAGCAAGTCCTTCTTGTATATGAACCTGCAAGAAAAGAAAGTGGTAAGATGACTTGCAGAAAGGCTTTATAAACAGCGACCACATCTTCGTTTTAACAGAAGATGCATCAACTACCGTGTGTAACAAACCCAAATTGTATGCTCAACACTAGACAATTCATATAGAAATGTAATCCTACTTTTGCACATTCTATTACCGGTTTAATGAATGAGAACAAGATTAACATTAGTGAAATTTCATGTCGAAAGTTAACATTAGAATGCAGAAAGTGAAAGATTATTGGTCACCTTCCACCACAAGCAACATTCTGAAAAATTTTCTTGGCTGCTGCTTTTGCCTCATTTTCGCTTCTAATCTGCGTGGCATTCTCATCATCATGGGCCGAGTCAAGTATCTGTTCATCCAATGTAGTTAGAGCCCCATGCCGAACCATATTGATTAGCCTTTTCATATTCCAGGCGGAGACATTGTTCGGATTCAGCTTATGCAGGTGATCAATAGTTATCCCACCATTCCCCTCCTCTGACTTCTTGGATAGAGGTCTCGAGAATCGCCCACTAACCATCCTGGGGCTTTTCTGGAGCATCCCACTCCTCAATTTTCCACTCTTGTTCGTCGAGAAGGCAGTAGCCCTCAGCTCAGGAGGTATGGTAACCCCAGCTTTCTGTAGCTTCTCGACGTCTTCAAGAATCTTCTGCTCCTCATCCTCAATCTGCTGAAGCTCGACCAAAGGCGGACCCGAGAGTGTCTCAATCACAAACTGATTAAACAGCGACTCTTGAATCCTATCAAAGTATGTGCTAACATGGAAGCTAGAGGCCAGAACCTTAACCATAAGTGTCTTAACCAACCAAACAAGAGTACCAACCAAGAAGCAGACCAAAATCTTGGTAACATACTCAAGGAAATTGCTATGAGTCTCTCTCTGAACCTTCTGATCAAACAAGAAATGCCAAGCTATCAAAACAAGCCCTAACCAAACACAATTCTGAACAGCATGCTTCACACCATACACAAAATACAGAACCCTCTTCCTCAAAAGGAAGTTCCTCTCAATGCAGAACACAGCTACCCTGATAAGCCAACCAGACACCAACCTTCCACATATCAACACAAGAATCATAACCTCCCATTTCCACAGCTTCAGCTGCCAAAGATTCTTCTCCCTCAAGAAAGGAACACTCAGAGTTGTAACCAGTGCAGCAATGATCAAAATCAACACCAACCATTCAATCAAAACCCATAAACTAAAGTGAGTGTTTTTATACTTGTCAGGAAGATCCTCTTCCAAAAAGGGATCGTCGTCATCGTCGTCGTCATCACCACCACCCTTCTTCTTCCCAAGCAACCCGGAGAACAGCTGACCCGACTTCATGATCCGACCCGATTTTCTTTCCGGTTCATCTGGCGGGTCCATCAACCTGGACCGGGTTTTCGCCTTCAACAACGTTGATTTTCTGCTCTGCATGGAAAGGGTTCTCTCAACGGAACCGTTAGAGGTGCACCTCACAACCTCGCCGTCGTCGATACCGTTACCGTTACCACCACTGATCCCGGCGCGAGACGGAGATCCACCTGGCGGCTGCGGTGGCCGTTGGAAGTTTCCCATCGTCGACGACAAATCCCGGCTGTGTCTTCTTCTCACGGCATCGGAGTTATTCGTCATCTCCACCGTCAAATTCGGCGGTGGCGCGGGTTCTTCGAACGAAACCTTGAGCTCCTTGGATGCGCGGTTGTTCATGCTCACCGTCGGAGACTCCTCCACCGGCGAAAGCTTCCCTCCTCCTCCGGCGGTACTTGCACCGGCGTCGTAGTTCCGCTGAAGCTCCTCCATGTCCATGTCCATGTCCAACGAGATCTCACCGGAGGCAATCTGCTTGCGCAGGAAGCTCCCGATCAGCTGCGACGGCGGGTCCTCCTCCGGCAGCGGCGGCGCACCAGAGTGTCGGAAATCAAAGCTCTCCTCTTTAGAACCTGCATTGTCACCAGAGCCTCCATCGTCAGCCCAGAAATCGTAGCTGGAGCCTCTCCAAATCTTGTTAGTTCCTCCGGCGGACGTATCCGCGCCGTCAGTGATCTTGACGACGTAGTCGCCGGCCATGGAGGAAGACGGCGGAGGGTCAGAGTGGTGGTGGTGGTGATGGTACTGCGGTTCTTGATCGTGAAGAATTGGAAGGTGTTCGTGAGTGGAATCGGGTCCTCCCGAAGCGCCAAACCTTCGTGAATTTTTGTTGTAGGAAGCATAGGATTTGAAGGATTTTCGGATAGATTGCATCAGGATCGGGGGTCCCTTTGCGATAAAGATCCAATTTTTTTTAGTTAAAAAAAGACACCAACGTTGAGATGGTGGTGGAAAAAAGTTGGTATTTGGTTACCAACAAAATTATTAATTAAATTTCAAAATGTAGAGAGAGAAACAGACCTTGTTTTTTGGGGGTCAGACTCTCAGGTTTGAAAGTTGAAACTAAAAAAAAAAGTAAAGGTTTTTGTTTCTTGGTCACAGGATTGACGCGTGTTCAGTGATCATAAGTGTGGAGAAAAAGTAGGGTGAGACTATGATGTTCAGAACCTTGATTAATAATGATATAATGGTGTTTGTGTTTTGTTTATATAAAATTTGGTTGCAGAGAGAAGAGAAGAGAGTGATTGCTGGTGAAGGTGATAGTGGTGGTGGTGGTGGTGATGACGGTGCTGTTGCTATAATAAAAAAATGCTGTGGTCCTTTCTGGAATTATCTGTGTTCTGTTGCTAGTTGCTATGAATATGATGTGGGGTAAGAAAGTCATTAACTTTATGAATTTTAATGTAGTTTAATAATTTTATATATTTTATTTATAGTATGAGCATCTATCTAGGGTTACCTCATAGAGTGGGAGATTTGTGTGTGGTGCTTTTTTTTTTTTTCTGTTTTTGTTTAATTTGTTGTGTTGCTTTTAACAACTTACGTGTCTGAAACAAAATCTTTGCTATCCATGAAGTATGGCCCAAAGCTAGGAACAAACTTCCGTTTTCTTTCTTTTTTATTTTTTATTTTTATATTTCTTTGTTTCTTTCTTTTAGAAAATTTTATGTTTGTGTTAAAAAGAAAAACAATTACTAAATTAGTCCTTTGTATAAATAATTAAACAGTAATACTATATGTATCATTATACACATCTGTACACACCGTTTAATAATATAAAAAAATGTGAATCTTAACACAGAAATATTTACTAACCGGTATCTAAAGATTTTATATATATATATATATACACTATTCAATGCAATAGTATTTGCTTCGTACTAAAAAAATTAATTACTCTGTTTTTTTAAATGTAATTTTATCAAATTTTTAATTATATTCTTATATTTTTTAATTAAATTTTTATATTATATTATATAATTACATTTTTACTATAACAAAAATATTAAATATAATTAATATAATTGCTTGTTTTATTTTGTTTAGTATTTCTAAAAAAGAATTGAAAAAAAAAAGTTAAGTAACTCTTGTGAAGTAGTATTTACGTGGTGAACGTTATATAAAAGAGTATTTTTTTTTTTTTTAACTAAAAGAGTTTTGTTTTAGCAAGTTGATTTCCATTTTTATTGATAAGATGTCTATTTTATATTAAAATTGAAGAATCTTTTTTAACATTTATTTGCAAATTTTATTAAAAAGATATTATTGAACTTAGTAAAAATTATTTGGGTATAATTAAAAAAAAAAAAAGTTTTTTAACTTCTTATATGTATCCTGAGAAGTTTAAGATATTTATTTTAAGTGATAAGTTAATTAAGTGCTTGAATCCAATTTTGTTTGTCTCAACCTTTTATGTGGCTGGGTAAATATATGTAAAATCATAATCATATATTAGCTGTACACGAGTTGGATTATAATTTAGGAAAATTATCATGCATTCATGTGTGAACTGTGAAGTGTGAATTGCACAATTTCAAAAAGCGAAGCCCCACTTCAACTTGAATTATGCCTTGACAATTAAATCAGGTTGAACTCCTAACTTAAATTTTTGTTAACCAATAAAGAAAAAAAAATCTATGACCTAATTCAGCCATTCATTCATGCATGTGGCCCAATTGAAAAGAAACAAAACGGCTAAGCTAAGGATGAGAATGTAAAATTAAATTAAAGTAAGCCAAAAATTATATACATATGCATAATAATGATGAAGTAGAAGAAGCTCAATTATACTAGAAGTCTATAACAAATAATGAAACTATAAAACAAGGAAACTATATTATTTTGGTAAATTCTACCTACCGTAATTATAATTATAATGTTACTGTTGTTATAAAATTTTAGCAATACTTAAACACTTCAATTAAAATTAAAGTCATATTTTTAAAAAAAAAAAATAGAAAACAACTTTTAATTTGATTATTTTTTATTTTTTAATTAAAAATACTATCAAATAATTAAAAAAATCCAAGTTTAATTTTAGTCATACTTTTAAATGTTTTTAAAGCTTTATAAGCTATAACCACACTATAAATCTATAGTTATAAATTTATTTTTGTTTAATGAAATATAGTTATAAATTTATAATCACTATATAATATTATGCGGCGATTATTATTTTTTTACATGATTGATTATTAGTTGGTATAAGATAAGATGATTGGAAAATAGTTTAAGAATAAGGAAAATAATAAAGTGTAAAGTCTAATCAGAAAGGAAAGGGAATAATTGTTTTGTTTAATTAGCTAGCAACAGCAAGTGTATGCGTATCTAAGTTGATGTAATTAAGGTAGCTTCCAAGTCAATGGTGACTGGTGTTGAGACTAACAAATAAGGAATGAGCAATTGTCTGATTTTGCCGTCATTTTCGCCGCTAAGTAAGTATTTGATTTTCCATACAAATCCATGCTTGTTTAATTGTTTTGTCTTTGATTATTACGTAAGATTAACACACTTAATTTTAACCTATATGTGACCTGTAATAAAGTTAGTAAAAGAAAAATGGCTTAGGAAATCAGTGCTACTAATAAATTCAACATTGATTTTGAAGATTCATTTATAATTTGTATATATTAAGGTGGAACCTAACAACATGTCACACTCGATCATTAACTAATCCACTACATAGACAGCGTTGTACTTTACAAATAATGCAATCAATTTGCTGGCAACAAATCTTGAAATTTAGGTTGTGCTCTACGCAGGTTGATTGTTTCAGCGGAATTTATTGTTTTTTTTTTGGTGACTTTTTCAGTGGAATTTATTAGTTAGAGACTTAGAGTACTTATTAAGAATTTTATAAACATAACTATACATCAATAATTATTTTTAACATGCTAGATAATAATTAGTGTTCTTTCTCATTCTAATAGTTTGAGTTTATAATACATCCAAATTATTGATTTTCATATATACATTTTGTTGAATGACGATAAAACACTCAACTTTGAATGTTTAAATAGCAATTAACACATCTGGCAATAATATCTGCAACAAATGGAGGCTACATGTTGATGTGGGAAACACTGAGAAGACGACGATTAACAAGAAGAGACGGGACAAAAAGAATGCCATATAATATTTTGATAAAATAATGCTAAATACAGCCAATCAAAACCACTCTAGAGTCTAGACTATGAAACATTTTCTTGTTTCACAAATGTTCCGGATATTGGGCTCACCTAGCCCAAATCTATGCCAGACCTCCCTTACGTCGGCCCAAGGCCAAACACACGGTCCAAATTCCCCACAGATTTATACAAAGGGCCCTCACACTAATCATCAGATCCACACAAGATCTGGATCATATCTACACCGATCTTGTACGGATTTACCTCCTAAATAATAGGAGCCACGACGGGTATATAAAGGGGAGATCAGCTCTCCCCCAGATACGTCTTCTAAACCCTATCCAATTGCTGTGTATTCGAAGGCTCCCAAATCCTTATTTGGTGACCCTTCCCCTACACGCTATCATCCACTCATAGCAACTCCTAGCCTTCGTCCTTGGCACCTTCGGTCATTACCGGAAGTCCCAAACCCTAGAAGGTACATTCTGTACAACAAACATGGGAGGAGGGAATCTAACCTTATTTAATTAATTTTTTTAAAAAAAAAAATCTGACTCTATTTTAGTAATTATGAATTAATTTAAAGTGTCTGTTATATATCAGGGTAAATATTTTAAATTTAGACAACATGTAAATATCTAATTAAACATAAAAGAATTTAAAAGTTATATAAATGTAAATATTTAATTATACAACAAAAATTAAATTCTAAGCAACATTTAGAATTTCCTCTCAACACTGTTTTTTTCTTAGTAATGTTTTTACATTACAAAATACGCCTAACTAACTTTTAGATAGTTAATATTAGTCAATTTTAAAGTTTAAGTTTATAATTTTTTTAAAAATAATTAATAATTTTAAGTCTAATTTAAAATAAATAAAAATATTTTAAAAAATTTGATTAATATTAGCTTTAAAAAAATTAGTTACACAACATTATTCTTTTATATTTATTGCACATATATTAAAAAAAAAAACTTTGGAAAGAGTAAGGTTGAACGAAAAGTAAAAATTAAAACCAAATTTTTTTAAAAAATGTAAATTGAATGTAATTCTTTTATTTTCGTTTTTGGCGTTTTGCTATCGGCACACTCTTTTTTAGCGAACACCAAATTGACATTCGAATAAAATACGATTATTAATGCGTTAACTAAAAGTGATGTCTACTAAAAGAATGTGTGAATAGTATTACGAAAATAGGCGCGGATACATGAATTTACAAAAGTAGGCGCTCCTTACTTATCTCGGGCTCTGCAATCCCGGAATAGCCTATACACGTATCTCGAGACCTCTGAGCCCGCAATAGCTATTCCGGGACTACAGAGCCCGAGATAGGGTCCAAATTCAGTTATAAAAGGAACCCAAGAGCCACAATCTCAAAACATCCATCCCTTTTATTACTCATACTTTCTCCCACCCAAAAAAAGAATGAATGTTAATAATTTCGTGGTTGTTACTCTCTATCCAAATGGAGAGATAGGGCGCGACAAGGATGGCATCTGGTTCCGATCCTCTACTCTGGTAGTGTTTCAGATGTACCCCGTTGTTACTCTGGAGGAGCTGAAATCAGTTTTACTACGCAACATGGGGTTGGGGGCTGTTGGAACGACGCTAGTGAGGCGGGTTGCTTACCGTCTTCTTAACATCTTTCCTCCGGATCAATTCAAATACAAGATTTTCTGGGTTGATAGCGATGAGCATGTGTGTGCTCTGTTTGACCTGCACCGTAGTACAAGACTCGTGAAGTGATGGAACTGCTCACGGAGATGTAGAGCATGCCCGATGTTGCTGGTGGTTCGTCCAGCTCAAACGATGTGATACCGTGCTCGCCCATCCACCGTCCGGCATAAGGAAAGAGCAGCGCCTGGGCAATAATACATTCTCCCTCTACAACAATTACGCAACACTTTAATGTAAATTCCGTGCATATTTTTGTGAATTTTGTATTTTTTTAATTTTTTTAAATAAAAAATGCATCCCTATTGTTGTAAATTTTCTAAATTTAATTTTTTAACAAAAACCTTTTACTCATAAAAATCACAAATTTAATTTAAATAGTTATAATCTACCCTAAACTATGTTATATAACACAAAAGTTACCCTAGCATATATATATTAAACTAAAACTAAACATCATTATCCTAATTATAAAAAAAGTTGCAAAATATGCGCTAAATATGCTAACTTGTGTAACACGAATATTACCCTAAACTAACACTAATTATCCTAATTATATAAAGTAATTGGAATTGTAAATTTTTTAGGAAAATAAACACTAACCAGGTTGCCTGCGATGTGCCAGTCTCGATTAAGCCGGTGCAAACTCTGTGCGGTCTGCGGGGCTTCCGCTTCCTGCGCGGCCGGTTCTACTTCATCAGTCGGTCCGGGAGCAGGCTCTGCTTGTGCGGCTCTTCTAGAGCGTCCCAGGGGAGCTATTTTACCACACAACACTAGAGAGAGGATTTTGGGCACCTAAAAAGGAAAATATGGAGAGAGAGTATGGAAATGAGTGATTTCCGGGTCTGCCAGCACTTTTATAGGCGGCGACCCTATCTCGCGCTCTGTAGTCTCGAAATAGCTATTCCGGGCTCAGAGGTCCCGAAATACGTATAATCAAACTTGGATGAACGTATTTCGGGCTCTGCAGTCCCGAGATACGTATATAGGCTATTCCGGGGTTGCAAAGCCCGAGATAAGTAAGAAGCGCATATTTTCGTAAATTCGTGTATCCGCACCTATTTTTGTAAATTTCATATTTTTTTATTTATTTAAATAAAAAATCCTCAAATTGACATTCGAATAAAATACGATTATTAATGCGTTAACTAAAAGTGATGTCTACTAAAAGAATGTGTGAATAATATTATTTTTTTATTATTATAAAATATAAGACGTTTTACTCTTGGTTAAAAAATTTTCTTCGGTCTTTACCGTAGCATTCTTCAAGTTGAACATATACCCGTATGTTTCGCTCAAGCTCCCTAAGCCTCCATAAAATTTCAAAATTCCGTCTTCCTAGAAGGGGCCTGCCTAAAGTCTAACATATGGTCCTCAGATAATCTATGTTGAGTTTCTAAACAGAAAATCCTCTCTCTATATATAGTTGTCAACTTGTCATTTTTGAACGTACATAACATCACTCCAGCATATAATGAATTGTGCTTAGACATCACGTAACACGTAAACAATAATCAATGTTCATCCAATGAATAAAGACATATACCTATACAAGTGTCACAATCCACTTTCACATAATTATCCAATTACACATGCACCACATGACATAATCAAACATATATAAAATGTATTATATTAAATATTTTTTTATAGCTAGCTAAAATTTTTTTATATCATGTGGTAAAATATTAAAATAAATATAACTTACACTGCTAATGGATCACCTACTTAAAAGATATAAACTAACAAATACCGTAGTAAAATTAATGGATAACGTAACTACAAACTGCACGTTTTCGATATGCTTAAATCTTAATCTACCGTGAAGCAATCAGAAAATATGAAGAAACTAACACTGTACATGTCAACAATGTAAAATAAAAAAAAAAATAAATGGGAGATAATAATCCCTAGCTAGCTAGCTTTGTGCTTGTATTATAATGCTAAGCTATATGATGAGTTAGTTAGTGATGACCTCTTCTGAGAACAGAAAGAAATCCTCCAGTTTTATCCTTGCGTCGCTCCTCTCCTTCATCCCCAACCTTGTTTCACACACAACCAATAGGTGCTAAGAATTACAGTAATACGATATAAGCAGAGAATACAGAGGGTTAAATGATTGAATAACCAACTCATTCAAATGAGTACATTATTAAACCATGAAATATTCCTACAGCTTTAAGAAAATAGAAATTAATCAAATAAAGTAAAGCTTGTTGTTATACCTCCTTAGCTAACTGCTGCAAGATCTCGATTATTTCTGCAAAATCGGGTCTCAATGTAGGATCCTGCTGCCAAGACCTCTCAAGAAGCTCAACAAACTTCGGATGAGTGTTCTTGGGAATGGTAGGTCGTAAACCCTATAAAAAATAGATAATAGAGTAAACTACTATTTCAATCTGTTGACAATTTTAAGTTTTTAACCATCTAATATTTAAAATAACATTGGACCTATCAAAAATAAGTTTTGGTTGACAACTTATCTTTAACGAGTGCAACTTTACTTTAAATTTTAGATGGTTAAGAATTGTCGTCACTCAACTCTTTTGTGAATAGAAATGATAATTTACGCAGGATAATACTGATACTGCTACTTTTCTTGTGTATCTAACTATCTATTATCTATACAAGATATGCATTACTAGTCAATCATATATTAATATAAAACGACTTAGGGAATTATCATTTGACTGGTAGTTCAACTTGAGCTAATAAAATTACCTTTTGAACCACTCCTATGGCTGCTTGTAGAGGGGTCAAATATTCGTAGGGGAGCTAACAAGAGAAGAAAAAAATAAATAAATACAAGAGGGAAAATAACATAAAGTCATAAGGTTGAAATAAGAAATACCTTTCCAGTGAGCAACTCCCATAAAACAATTCCAAAACTAAATACATCAGCCTTGTGATCGTACGGCTTGTGTTCTATAACCTTCAACACATCAGAGGAGTCAGGGTAAGAGAAGATTTTGGCAAGATTAATAATAATCTTCCATCCATCTTAATTGCCAAAGGAAATTGATAAGATATATTTGTTACTAGTTAGAATTTAGAACTGTTATCTTTTAAATGAACGTTTTTATCCAATTAGAGTTTAATCCCTGAAATTCTCCTTGATCTTAGGCTCATTATACAGCAAAGTCACGTTACTGTAATACAGTATCATACATACCTTTGACAAAGGAATTAGGACTATAATTTTACATTATTTGATCAAAGAAAATTTTCTAACAACAAGTCGATCACGATGGATATTTTAAAGTATAATGTAGGCATTTTTTTTGGTTAACACGTACAATGTAGGCTTTGATTTTAGTCAAGAATACTATTTTTTTCTCCCTTTTGGATTTTCTTTCTTTAGTCACCCAAAAAAAAAAAAACCCATCAGGAGCACAACATCCTCTTCTTGGAATTGTATCATACTTCACCACCCAAAACAATAAAAAGCCCAATATTTCATAACAACAAAAAAACCCAATAAGATCCTGCAAACCACGTGAACCTAATAATATTACCGATGACCAGAAAAAACAACTCCAAGTCCAAAAACATACCTAATAATGTTATGATGAAATAATTACCAAAAAAAAAATGTTATGATGAAATAATAGTACTATGAGGAAGTAAACCAAAAAAAACAGTACTATGAGGAAACTACTTTACCTCTGGAGCCATCCACCGATAAGTTCCAGTTTCTGCTGTCATAACTCCTGATTGTGCTTTAACTCTAGCAACCCCAAAATCAGCAACTTTTACAACCTGCAATGTAATACTTATGCAACTTACACTTCTGTATAAACACCCTTCTAAAACTCTCATTAAAAGTGGATTCTACTAACTTTATTTAAGATAAATTTAGTTATGTAACTTCACTAACACCCAAAAAAAAAAAAAAAATGCTAACTATTTTTCCGAATGTGTCAAAATATGTAATATTAGAGTTTTGTTCATACAAGGATCTTTCTTGTTGAAGAACCACTGGAATAGAATTGAGAACACCACATACAAAAAAACAGGTTGAAGGAAACAACGTACACCATTTTCATCCATCAAAAGATTAGCAGCTTTCAAGTCTCTATGGATTATGTCATGTTGATGCAAGTAGTTCATTCCTTTAGCAACATCTATTGCAACTTTGAGCAAGGTAGGAAATTTAAAACTACCCTTCCGCTTATGTAAGTAGTCGTATACACTACCACCAGACATAAACTCTGAAATTTGAGGAGGAAACAACAGTTAGTGAGGTTGACAATTACTAAATATGTAAATGACATTACATATAATCAATTTTTCCACTGAAAAAAGGAACTCATTGGATTTCACCTGTAACTATGCATAAGTGTGGGGGCTTGGTACAAGCTCCTATAAATTGTACAACATTTTTGTGCCGAACCTTTCTGCAAGTACCAGCAGAGATTATAATACGTACATAAGCCATTTGATTAAGGAAAATTGCAGAAAACTATAATGATTTATAGAGTTTCACATCTCCTGTCCTTAAACACCAAGTAAATAGAAAATAAGCCCATGGTAATAACAATTTTGGACTTCCATATAGAGGGTAAATATAAGTTAACTGAAACATTGTTCATTTTAATAAAATTCCTCTTATTGTATTTACCAAAAAAAGAAAGAAAAAAAAAAGATTCTGTTATTGTTCACATTGACTTTCTTGTTTTTCACCTAATTGTACCAGGAAAAACTCGAAAATGCTGATCCTAAGAACATTCGGTCACCAAACAGTCAAAATGAAAGGCAGAAATTCAGTAACCAAATTGTCAAAAGCTTCACATCTAAAAGGTAGTGATTTGTAATCATAGGACAAAATGGAAAGTAAGTGTTTTATTAACAAGTGTCTTCATTATAGTCATTAAAGGGTTCAAAAGAAAAAGTATCACAGAGACAGAAGAATTCTAAAATTTTCAATCATATAATGATATGAGGAGAAAACTTTTTTTAAAATCTCTACTTTCTTCGCAGTAATTTTCTAGGACAACTAAATTTTCATGATTGAGTTTGAACATGCAAAATGACTATCTCAATGAACCAGTAGATAACTTCAGATGTTCAAAATGAACAATTTTAATAGAGCAAACCTCATGATGTACACTTCTTGCACGAATTCTCTCTGCAAATCTGAATTTACATGCTCAGGCTTGAGAATTTTAATGGCCACTTCCTGGCTACAATATATACCTTTAAATCTGGTTTAATAGCAGAGCTGATTAGTTGAAAATTGAAACCATCGCAACACCTAGTGAGAATATCTATCTCTGAACTATTAAAAAAACGAAATCCATAATTTATGTACTCACAGTTCACCATATGACCCAGATGCAATTTGAGTTCCAATTTTCAAATGCTTAGGATCTATCTCCCAAACATCTGTCCCATCATTAGGTATATTCAACTGATCAATTTCATTTTTCATCATTCCTTCTTCATGTTCGCCAACAGAAGATACCGATTGCTGACTGGACATTGCCCTCCTCTGAAAGGAGTGATCAGACAAAACTTCAATTAATAAACAATAGTGGAATTGACTATAGCAGTCATTAATAAACATAGTTAAGTGCCACGTTTACCTCAATCTTGATGACCTCTTTTTCCAAAGCTGTTTTAAGCTTCTCTGTTTCCTATTAAAATACAAATTCATCAAGCGAAGTTTCATGAATATAAGTATATAATCTCTAGTAATCTAAAGTAACAACATAAATGAGTGATGACATATAAGTATTACATATTAAAGAATATGAAAGATGCTGCTTTGAGCTAGTATGGTTGCTGGAACATGGTTTACATGAAATTGGATTGGAATATTATGCCTTTCAAAATAAATATATTGGTCAACAACAATATAGTTCAGAACCATTTGCTCATTTTTAAATGCACTTGTTCACCCAAGAAATTGATGTAAATTATTATCTAGATACATACATCATAGGGCCATCCTTCAACAACAAACACATCTAACGAGTAGCCATCAGTTGTGGAAAAGGCATGAGCCTCTTGGATGTTCAGCCCAATCTCAGCAAGCAAAGCAGTTAACTGCAGGGGGAACCAGACTTGTGAGGTACTCTCATTGTCATGCAGGTTCTAAATTTATCTTAAATTCACTGAGTAGGAATTTATATGTGTATATGAATGGGGATGTTTGAATAGAAAGCTCTTATATACCTGACTGAGAAGCTTTGGCTTGTCATCAGTTGAGAAGGTGATTTCATGCATGGGCCTGCATCATTTTGGATGACACAGACGTTCAATATACCAAATAAATGAACTAATTCAAAATTCAATCTAAGGACTAGAAAGTAGAAACTTCATAAACCATCTCAATTTTATAGTTGCTCTTTTACACATCATACAATTTACCCAGGCATCTTTGGTGGATAAGTTCTTAAATTTGTATTGTATGTGATTTCCGACAAAAAAAAAAAAAGCAAGCATCGTTACCAGACTGGCACACAAATTATATTATATATGGAAGCTGATTCTTACATACCAGCCCAATTAAATCCAAAGATCCACCCCGATATGAAAAACAAAAACACGTGATCTATATTCTCAGTCATGGTTCAAATAAAATTCCCAAGCTTAGGCCTAGAAAAAAAATTGCAATAT
>JASCZI010181251.1:159543-174851 GCA_036250425.1 Stylosanthes scabra | reverse complement strand
AAAAGAAAGAAAAGACAAAAAAATAAGGGCTGTTGATTACAGGAATCAAACCCAGATAAATAGAATAATCAAGAGTTCTGAAGAGGATAGCAAAATTTTATGAAATCCCAAAAATGAAAGGATGAAATAATACCTCTTTCTGCTAGAGTACTTTGAGGAGCTTTGATCTGATTCATTCTCAATAGCATCTGACTGGACAGAGTAAGCTGAGTTTCCATCAGTTACAGGAGGAACCTGCACCAAGATTCCAGTCCCAAAATGGTAATGCCTTGGGGATGAGATGATTGAAACAAATTGTACCACTTAAAATATAAAAAATGACACTCAAGGCATGAATACAATTGAACAAAACGAAAAGGGTAGAATATTTACAAATTCAGAGCTATTAACATTACTCTTCATAACTTAGCAAGAAATAATCCTTAGGCAATTCAACTTGAGAAAATTAGATTAGGAAAAAATACTATTCCCAGGAAGAGGACGACACGTTAATGGCTTGAAACAATAGTCAACAATGCTATATTAATACATGTTGAAACTCAAAGTGAACCAACATATATGTGGCAATTGGGCTAATGCCAACTAAACTATTAACCATATATGGTCCATAAGTTAAAACTGGAAGCATTTGCAGTTACAAGCTAAGCACAAACTTATTCATGATTATGAATTGAATATTTTACATATGAAAACATCATTTCTTTCCTTTTTCTCTTCAGCTTTCAGATTTACACCCTCTGACCAGTATGCCTAACACTGAAAGTAATCAAGTTAACTTCAAATCACATATAAATCAGAAACACATCTGAATGTGATTATCCGACCATTCCTTCCTAATTTTAGATAGGTCTCAATTCATGAGCGAAAACTCACAGGATCAAATCTCAAACAAAACATTATGAAGGGGAGTTGGATATGATTTCCATAACATACTCGCTTCAACCAAACTATAGCAGTAACAAATCTTATAAAAGAAGACAACATGGTTGAACCATGACTTTATACCAAACTGTTTCGCTGCTGCATGTGAACTAAGGGATTCATCAGATAGATAAAGGCTAAATTCACATGCAATTCCTGACTGTTAAAACTAAATACCAGCACTAAAGTATTAATTCATGAGGTAAAATGAAGAACAAATCTGAGAGTAACTGAGTTGAGCTAAACCTGTACTAAGCGAACTTCAATTGCAGGCCTATTAACAGGATCATGAGCCAAATGTAGCAATCTCTTGTGCATAAGAACATCTGCGGCTCTTTCAACATTCACATCCAGCGCGTACCTGCATTCAACACCACGTATCTCCTCGTCAAATCGCAGAACCTAGTCAACAATATCACATTAGAAGAAAAAAAATCACCGAAGTTCAAGTAAGCCACGGGTTTATCCTCCGTACACAAGAATTCATTCAACATAACAATAAATTTAAAATAAAATAAAAAAATCAAAATGAAATCATCAACTGTTAATTCAGCTGAAATCAATATACCGCCAAAACCTCAGATATGCGGTAATAGCGAAACAGATTCCGATAAAACGACGAAGAATTATGTGTATATATGAACTGTGAACATGAATAAACGTGACGAGGTTGAGAGAGCGAGAGAGAGAAAGCGAGGGAGAGGATGAAGAACCGTGCGGGGAGGCGGTTGAAGTGGTTCCAGAGCTGATCGTCGAAGCCAGGCTGAAAAGCTTCGGCGACGGCGGAATCTTTGAGGCGGCGAAGGACTTCATTGTAGACTTGGAGCTTTTGGCGCTGCTGGCGAGTGTGCGCCGGAGAGGATGGAGCGGGGGCAGTGGAGAGCGTGGGCGGAGGAGCGTGGTGGTGCAATCCGGTGTCGGTGGCGCAGGTATCGTTGTCGTGCATCGCCACCATCAGCATCGAAGGCACCACAAAATGTCGATGATGCGCTACTAATTGGCCGTTCACGTGAATGAGCGAGTGAATGAACGACGCAATCTCTCTATGGACCTTCCTTTATCAATTATCATTTACATTTATTTATTTTTATTTTTATTTAAGTCTAGTCATTATTTTTTTAATTATATTTATTGACTTCCTTCTCATAATATTAATTTCGTAGCATTATTATTTATATATATATGCAAATATAATGGTATAACAAAAGGTTTTCGTATATATACAAAATAATTAGCCATGTATTTATACATACATATACATATATTATTTTGACACTAAAAAAAAATACATATATTATTTCATATATTTTATATTCATAATTGGTCTATCTTTTTTTTAGTCACAAAAAAATGTTGTAGTTACTATATTAATCTAAGTTGATTAATCTTAAAAAAAAATAACAAACTCAACTTTAAATAGAAAAACATGAAATAATTTATTTCAATAAAGTAAATCTTTTGTTTCTCTTGTTCATAAATCTCTTGTATTTTTGGTGTTTAAATTTTTCTTTTGGATCACACTTAAGTAAAGTTAATAATTCTTTTGATAAAATATTTGTGAATGGAGATGATGGATTAGATTAAATTAATCATAAACATAAAGAGATGTAGGTTTTTTTTTTTTTTTTGGATCTCAAAGAGATGTAGCCATGTAGGTTAAACCCCGCGCCAGTCTCTTACTCTCTTTTGAGTTTTGAGTGTATTGTTATTCTAAAATATAACATATTTAACATAATTTTAATACAATATCATATAATAAACTGTCAAATCAAATAATAATAATAATACAATATTATATAAGAAATTATGTATGTGGCTATGTGCGTTCATTTTACTTACCGTGTATCGTTTATTTAATTATCTTACTAATCCTCTATCTTTTCATTCCTTAGCTTTCTTCTTCTTCTTCTTTTTTAGTGCATTGGTAATAATGAACTTTAAATCAAATTTCTCATGCATATTATTCAAATTCCTTAATGCTACTGTATATATCAACTATTTTTTTTTTTGTCTATCTATATCCATATAGATAGTATACCTAACGTTCTTCTTTAATTTTTATGTATATTTGTGTAGCATGTGCTTAAAAGAATTGTTATATCTTAATTATTGATTATATAATATAATAACTAACAACTAATAATGCGATGTCAGAATGGTTATTATGAAGGGAGCTTTATAGCACAAATATGGGGGCCATAATATATATAATTCATTAGTCATCATTCTTTGACCATTATCTTTCTAATAGGGCTATATAATATATAGTAGGTCTTCCCAAAATGTAACATAATTATTATTGATCCTTGTTTTCTTTCCTTTTTTTACCATCATCGTAACTTGCCTAATAGGATCATTCTTACCTATTCTTAATTTTGGTAAATATTACTGTTGATTTGATTTTGATGCAATATATATAACAACATAAAAGAATATAGCAAGTCCATATGATGTATGTGAGGGGCTGCATTTTTGTGGTACATTATTGTTGTTGTTTATGACTTTATGATATTATTTGTCAGAGACTAAGAGAAATTAAACCCTTCTGATGAACTCAAATAAGGTCAATTTTAAAAGAAAGGAAATTAAAAGTTAATTGTATTTAAAAATAAATTTATTAGGTATACACTAAAAATTAACCCTCAAATTAACTATAAGTATAAAATAAATATTAAAATATAAAATACATATTAAAAATGACTTAAAAAATACATATATTTATATATAAATACTTAATTTTAACAGGATTTAGGATTGTAGATTAAATTTCTATTTGCCTTGACAATAATTGCCATTTAGATTTAAATTTAGTTTTAAATGTCTCTATATATATTTTTTAAAAGAATATGTTTCTACAAAACATAGTATTATTTTCATATTTTACAAATCATTTTATTGAGAATATATGTAATTAAGATGTGTGTTTGAAAAAGCATAAGTTAAATATATAGTTAAAACACTACTACTTATTATTACTTATTACTTATTTAAATGATTCGTAAGAATTATAATGGAATAATATAAATTTGTGAAGAGTATCATCAAATATTATTTATTATATTTGTTTATAAATTATTTCTTTTTATTCCTTAGAAAAATATATATTTGTAAAAGGTAAAACAGAATAATTATATCAATGTAAAATAATATATATTTATATCAAGGTAAAAATAATATATTATTTTTATTTATTTTACCTATAGTTTGAGCACTCTGATCTATCGTGTGGAATAATTGGAATGCGACCAAACTAGCAATGCAAGACCACCCCCTACCTGCCCAATAAAAAGATCTGTGTTCCCACAACACATTATTATTTATTTATTTTTATTATTATATTTTTTCTAGTACACAACTATGACAAAACCAAGAAGAAGGGAAGATTATAAAAATTATAAATTATTATTTTTAATAATTACAGCCATATGAGTTGAAAATGAAAAGGGGCGAAGTGGCATATTCGAGTGTCCATTCATTTGGATAAGTTCGCCCTAAATGTCAATTGTGGCATTGTCAAGAATAACGTTTTTTTCTTATAATAAGAGTTTAAAATCAATGTTTTTATCTTTATGCATATTGCACATGTTATTTATCATCAATATTTACAAAAAACAAAAGTGAGTTTGGTATATATATATATATATATATATATATATATATATCATAATATTTCAAAAATATTTTATTTTAGTGTCTGGAAAATATTATTGGATGAAGGTGGAATAATTTATTTATTATTTATGGTAAAGTATCACTTTAATTAATATTATTTGAATAAATTTGTAAATAGAAAAAAATTTACTTGCTACTTTTAATTATTTTAATTTTTGGCCAAATTTTGCTATTATAAAAAATAAAAATACTATTTTATAATATTAATAAGTATCGTGAGACGTGAGTTAATTAGTAATTTAGTATGCTTGATGAAAATCATAAAATATTTTAATTTTGACATTTATAATGCGAATATTCTACCAATTTTTAAAATTAAAAAAATGATATTCTCATCGGTAACAAAACAACTAACATCTGATATCGTTCTTTAAATCCTTAATAATACGAATAAAAAATTTAACACTTATTTATATATGTAATTAATTATTTTATCATATGCCTTTTATCAAAAGAGTAATGTTAGAGAGTCAACGTTAGCGAACCCATGAGTATAATTAGAAAAATAATGAGTGATAAAAGAGAAAAGAAAAAACATGAAAAATTAATATTGACTCCCTATAAGCTCGTTAACGTTGGCTCTTAATACTTTTTCTTATCAAAATGGTTCATATGGAAATTTATAATAATTAACTAAGGAAGGTGACACAGGATACCAAAAAAATTAAGAAAACTAAGGAAGGTGATTACTATCGGAATGTGGTTTGAATTTGATAGCCATTTCAATCCATCATGCATGGCCTCATGAGGATGTCATTCCAATAAAGATAACATTTTTTTAATGTCCAAAAAAAAAATTCTAAATGTGTGCTCATATATATATATATATACACTAAAGTATATTCCTACGATATTAAAAAAATTGTAGTTATAAATTTAGAGTAAATTATTAAAATTATTTTAAAAATTTTTAAAATTGATAAAAATAACTATTAATTTTATTAATGATAAAATCATCTTTTAATTATTTAAAAATATAACTAAAATATTTCAAATTATAAACTTTTGTCATGTTTTTATATAATTAGAGGACGGACATTATTATTTCGATATATAATAAAATTAGGATTATTTTTGTGGATTGTTAAAAAATTTAAGAGTAATAGTATTAGTTGTTTATCCAATAAATTTATAGTATATAAATATTTAAACTAATTTTATTATTCACTTAGCCTAAAAATATAGGCTAATAATAATATATAAAATAAAAGATTATGTATATACTGGAAATTAGTCATTATATATTTATGTATTTTAATATGTAACATTTTTTGTAGTTATTTTTTATGTACGTAGTATGGCTAATATAATATTTATCATTAACAATTCTAAGAACTGAAAAAATATATATAGTTAGACAATTATCATTAACAAAAAAATATACTTGAAAGTAGTAGTTAAGGTGTGTGGAAGTGTTTAACACATGGTGCAATCATACAATATATTTTAAGCGTGATTTTATTTTATTTTTTTGTGGGGTATAACATATTATAATCTTTTGTTACTAATATTATATATATAATCAAACAACCACATGCAGCTTATTGCATAATAAAATAATATATCAAAATAAATTAGGTTCATTTTTAACTAACTAATATTTGTCAGAATGAAATTAATGAGTTATTTAATTTCTTTTCGTTTTATTTATATATTGTAAAATAAATAGTGAAAATGAGAAAGTAAACCAAGATAGTAGTTGTATTGTTCCGTTTGAAACCTCACCCCTTTTGGATTTTTTGGTGAGCTTTGAACATGAAAAAAAAACAAGATACTTAATTCCAATTTGTATTTTTTTATTTAAAGTCGTTACACACTAGGCTACTGATGAATGATGATAAGTTTAAGCATCTACGATAGAGGCTAATTTACTTGAATGCTACTGTGTTAAAAAATAAACGTTGGAATTATTAAAAAAGTGTATTTTAATATATATATTCACAAAATTATTTTTTAATTTATTATATATCTATATTAAATAATTAAAATCTAATATTTATTTTAGTACTTTTATATAATTAAAAATTATTAATTTTAAAAAAAGTGAATATAAAATTAAAATAATATTTAAATAAATATAAAAATAATATTAAATAAAATATTTTAAATTTTGATATATTAGTTAGAGAATATAATACATAGTTATATAATATATATAAAAAAAATGCATAATATGTTAGAATAATGAGTTTGGTTGAGTGGTGGTGAAGTTGATCTTCATGTTTGAAATCATGGGTTCAAATCTCACCTAATGTATAAATTTTACATACGCTGACATCATCAATTCCAATTAGCGTTCATAGTTTGAAAAGATGGACATTTTGAGAAATAGTTTTCAAAATAATGGCATTCAAGTAAATTAGCCTACATCTTATTATTGCACAAAATATGAAAATAAATAATAGTATTGATTGAAAATAAAATTATAATTAGTAATGGAGAATTGATGTTAAATAATAGTATTGATTGAAAATAAAATTATAATTAGTAATGGAGAATTGATGTGGTGAATGAATATATGATTATTATTCTGGGAAACTGTTTGCGGAGCTTCCTAAAATGGGTAATAGTGTGTTAATCAAAGACTGACAAGGATTGGATTTATGGGAATCCATTTATAAACAATATTATCAGATTGACAACTAATAAGAGATAAGATTAAATACTCAGGACTCAGGTGATAGATTACTATTAACTAGAATTATTTTTGTGGAGTAATCACATGGGATGTGGAAATTCGGCATCGCAAATGCACAGTCCAAACACGTACGTGGACTTAATAAGATTTTTCCTGGAAAAGATTAATTAACGTCACTTAATTTTTTTGAAAATAAAATAGCTATTTTGGATTACATAAGATTTCATAAATAAGAATTAAATTATATCAGACCAGTTAAAATAACCATTAATTCTTTTCAAGACAAAAAAGAAAACTAAAAATGAAGTTAGAATTACATCTCTTTATATCTTATTTATAATACAAAAATTTATAAATATTCATATAGAAAAATAAAAATTTTATATTAATATTTATATTTTTTCATGATATAAATAACATGTACATAGGTATATAAATATAATGTATGTTTGAAGATAAAACAATTTTATAATCTATTCACTTATGAAATATTACATTTTATATTAACTATGTAAACCACGAGATCGTTAAAAAAACGGAGGTCATCACTCTAAATATTTTATGATCTGAGTGTATTAAAATTAAAATCGAGAAAAAATCCATTAAACTTGTAATTTTAATTACTAATAAAAGTTAAGATATTCTTATATGCTTCGTTGAATGATAAAAATAACGAACTATTCTTAGTTATTCATTAAATTTAAAATATAAGAAAAAATAATGAATAAATAAATGAAGTAAAAAATAACTAATAAAAATATTACATTTATACTAACTAGTCACCAAAATTATTATGAATTTAATTTTAATTCATTTATAGTGTAACACGATTATTTAGTGAGATTCATGCATTTAAAATTTTAAAATAATGAACTTAAAAATTAATTACTTTTTAAAAGACATAATTATGTAATTAATTATGAAATTCCTCATACAACTAAAAATTAATTATTTTTACTTATATAAAATATATAATCAATTACTTATATAAAATTTTTTATATTTACTGTTCATGAAAATTAATTTAGTTATTATTATATATTTATATGTAAATATGTATATTTTATATATTTTTAATAAATATTTTATATTGTATGATCTGTTCTATATGATTACATGATTACATGAATATGAATAAAGTGGTTTAATATTAAATTACTTTTTAATGTAAATGTTTTAAACACTTTTGTAGACCCACTAATGAAGTGGTTAGTGATTTGGGAGATCTACCGACTAATAATCTTACTGGTGAAAAAGGGTTAACTCCTTAATTTGGAATTGATTGATGCAAAAAGGAAAAGACGACACGGAAGCATGTGAGGTGGCAAAGTCAAAGTGACCCTTGGAGGTCACGAAGGGACGTATAAATATACGTGGATATATGTATATTGTATTATATACAGTACTCTTATACATGTGTTTGTGTGAAAGAAGAGGATGAAGATTGAGTCAGTGACAGCGAAGCGGCGAGTGGTAGCAGTTGAAGCTTACTCGGTTCCACGCACACAGCATGCGCATTGCGCGCACCCTTTTTTCTTGGAACTTTGAATTCGAACTTTCAAGATTCAAGTAGAAAATAGAAACCCCCCTGAAACTAACTAACGCAAACGGTGTGCGCAGGTCAAAATCGTCAATGCACAAAACCCTAATTCCGTTTTTCATTTTTTATTTAATTCATTGACCAAGACCAATTACCGGCGTCAGTTATTTAATAGATCACATTCTGTTACATGTATTATGAAAATGGTAATACTATTTGTTTTTGATCAATTAAATATAATTAATTATTTATTTTTATGTTAATAGAATATTATTTCGATGTTAAATAATATAAAAAATAATATCTAAATAAAATTATATTTATATCAAAATAGTCTTTTATTTAATATAAAATAAATAATTCGATTAAACTTAACTAATTAGATCATTTATTCATGTAAAATTATTATATTAAAATTAAGTGTGGAGAATTAATTTTAATTGGTAAATATTCATTAGTTTTTATTGTGGAATTACTGTTTTACTTTTATTTTTTGGATTATCAATTATAATAATAATTAAATTTTAGAATTATTTGATTCAGAATTTATGATTTATATTAGAATTTAAGATATAAAAGTGGAATTTTTACTTAAAATAAATATTAAATTTTCTATATTTTAAACAAATATTATTGTAATTTTTAGTAACATAATTCTAAGTTTTTTTTTAAAAAAAAAAATATAAAGAAACAAGTGTACTAAAGACGTCTAGGGAGGGTAGTGACCAATAATGCAACAAAAAAGAAGATCTGATCTGGGGGAGGTGATAGAACATTATTAATTAGGGCAAGGTGTATACTGTATAGTGAAGAGTGTAGAGGGATACCAGGCATGCATAGAGGACAATGAGATCATGTGTATCATTCACACTCAGATTTATAGAAATTATAAGAGTAATGTATTATTATTCAATAACAATATTATTAGGTGATAGATATTTTTTTTAATAAAATAGACAGAGAAGTTAATATTAGATGATATAAATTTAATTGATCATATATATATGAATTTTTTTTGTAAAGTTTACTTACAGAAATTCGCAAATACTTTTAGCTAGAAGTTAATTAGAGAGAAGATTGATTTAGTTATGTGATAATAATATTGAATACATTGAAAATATATATCATAAAAAGTTTATATTTTCAATTTATTATAATTAATGAAATATCTTATGCTTATTTTTTTCTCCCGAAAAGTATCTATCTGCTTGTTAAATCAGGTTGCAAAAATAATTAACAGAAATATGTATAGGGTGCATTGAACCTGGACAAATGTGTAAATACAATGAATGTGAAACATTCCCTAAAAACACAATATATAGATGTTGTAATAAGAAATGCATGAGACAATCACGTTGGGAAGTAATTTAGTTTCTTAATCAAGTGTTGTTTATTTAGGTATTCTTGATAGTGGACAAAATTTTGGTGAAAATTAAACGTGGGAAATCTCTATTATTCCTTTCCAAGAGTTTAATAGTATCAAGTTAAATTATTATAAATCTCACGTTGACGATACATAAGAATTCTTGAGTGTTTATAAGTATGAGGCATTTTTCGTCAAATGAGTTAGCTTTTGGGTTGAGGGTTTTTTTTTTTTTAATCAAAGACAATTGTATTTCATTTAACTGAATAGAAAAAATCAATTCATATAAATAGGGTCTAACTTGGACAAACAAAATAAGAGAAAATGGGAACTCCACAGGAATTAAAGATATAAATATCAAATAAACTTAGAGAGAAAGATACTAAAAAATAAATAAAAATGATACCTTTGAAACTAAGGTTGTTCTCAACGACGGAGACAAAAAATCATTTGGAGAAGATGCGGATTCGAAGATATATTGGCGTACTGGGAGACAGTTGTTGATATTTTTTTCATAGACCATAGAATCCGTAAAATTATGTAGAAACCACAAGATCCTAATTTAAATTCCCCTATTCGAGATTAATTGTTGGTCTCACAGATAAAACCATTCTCGAGACAGTAGGATATACAAATTCCTTTCAGTTTATGGAAAGTCAGGGATCTCTTCAAACCCTAACAATTCCTACAAAATACTCTTATGTCACCATTGCAAAAAAAATCATTAGGTTGACTCCAAATTATCTTAAAATCAGTCTCCATTGTTCGAGATGCAATAGATTAATCGGCAAAGAGTCTTCTAATAAGCTTATTCAACATAAATCTTCATTTCTTCTCTAATATCTTCTGAGTACTCTAAATGAATAAGAGAAAATTCTAACAGAAACAACTGAATAACCCTATTAGAGCACAAAAGAAACCCTAATAGGACAGAAAACCTAATAGGGCACAAGAGAAAACTCTAGCAAAACACTAGAGCACAAGAAAAAACCCTAAGAGAAAACCCTTCTAACCACCCAATATTATTTTGGGGTTGAGTTAAACCTACGTAATCTCAATTCTAATATAAATTAATCAAATTTAACGAGAGAAAAGATTTACAAGTATGTAGGTAATTAATTTTTTTAAAAAAAATTAACTTAGTTATTCACTTAAATAAATATAAAAAATTCGAATGGACGAACCCTTAAATAAAGATATAATATATATAGTTAATTTTTCTATTTGTTGGAAGATGGATCATCGTGGGGAATTAAAGACAACTAGCATGCTACATAAAAGGGTAAAGTGTTTTTTCCTCTGACCTAAATTTTAAATTAGTTCTTAATATTTTAATCGTGATATCTAGTTCTAAAAAATTTTAAACGATAGTTCTAAAAAAATTTCAAATGAGATTAATAATATTGTCTCACAGTTAAATTTAAAATCAAAATATAACAAAAAAAAATGACATGAACATTAATTCCCCATTCTGAAAATCACATAAAACATTATTGTTTCAAATAATAATAATAAATAATGAAATTAATATTATAAATTCTCTTTTTTTAATTTTTTCACAAACCTATATATCTTAATTTTGTAGCTTTTTTTTATTTAACTTTTTTTCATAATAGTAATGTTTAGGGTGTTTGCTAGGATGGAGGATTACCGTCAAGTCACTCTTTTAATTAATTATTGATCTTAAATTTAGTAGTGATGATTAAAATAGGATGTTTGAAATTTTTTTAGATTAAAATAAAACGATTAAAACTTTAGGTACTCATTTAGAATTTGGACATTAAAAATTAAAATAGTACTTCACTCTATATAAAAATTATCAAATTTTGTTAATTTATTCATTATTGGAAACAAAAATTAAAAGAGAAAAAAAGAAATACAAGAGTTTTATCACAAGACAATTTATATGCATGCCCGTGTGTGATGTGAAGGCATGAAATAAACATGTTGGGTGTGCTGAACAATAATGAAGGTCACGTTAGGGCTGACTAGAAAGGTGTATATGTTCATGGAAATTAAATCAAAGTCCAAACACTTGTATGGTTTTATCTTCCACACAGACACAGTTAATATAACCTTCAATTCGCAACATTTACATGTTACATTGCATGTAACCCTAATAAATAATGTTTACCTACGTTGACCAAATATATATATTTTTTAAATCCGAAGTACTATATAGCCCAACTACATACAAGCCATGCATGCAGCCCTTGTTCCTTTAAATTTAATTAACTCTGCTTACATCGAAATCATGTGACTTTCCTCTTTTGTTTATAGCATTTCAATGACAAATATTGAGAATATTCCTTTATCCATGGTACCTATTAAGCTCTGTCTAATCCTGAATTTTTTTATTTAATTTAATAATGTATTTAATTATTTCTTTTGGGTACATATTCTTGGATATTCTGTCGTAAATTCATAACGAGGGTGATGTGAAATTTAAATAACAATGTTCAATATTTATTTGACTATACATATATGAGACCAACTTTTAAGTATCTAACATTTACCAATTTTATAGTTTATGATTAAGGATTTATAATATAAAATTTAAAATTATTCAAAGAATTTTAAAAAATTAATTGATAAATTAAAAAAAAAGATAATTACCTAATGTTACTCATCATAATAAGCGTATTGTCCTGCTCTATATCTTGCACAGCTCAACAAAATCAAATAGAAATCTTCCAAATCTTTAAAAAGGAGTAGTGATTCCGATGGCTACAGAATAGTGAGTCATGAAATAAAGTAATACTAGAAACGTTGTACATCGTGTGAAGAAGACAAAATAGAGGAATGAATGAATGAATTAGCAATTGGTTGGTTGGGCACTTGGGCTTACTTGCTCTTGATCTATTTTGTTCTCAATTTGAACTGATTGTTCATTGTTTTCTATGTTTTGATAAGTGGCAACAATGAAAAACTATTACATCTTCCATTTTTTTTTGTTGACAAAGGGGCCAAAGGCCCATACATCTTCCATTACAAAGAGCATATATACTGTCCCGGGTAGAAATGTGGAATCGGGTGAGGTCCAATTAGTATTGGATTGGGCTGAGTCCTCTAATCTAGAGAAAATCCTTCGTTCAATCGTTGGTGAGAACCTGCAAAACATTCCAATGCCTAGACAGAATTTTAAAATAGAGTAGAATGGAAATCGAACGTCCCAAACCCGCTAAGGCTGGGGTATTTATAGGGATAAAATATCGCCTAATTTCTCAGTAATGGTGGCAATTAAGTCATCTGAAAAATAGGAGACATACATCGTGTATGTACAAAATTGCTATTTGAACACTAAAGTTCATTTTATATTTCTGATATATGTAGTTCAATTTAACATATATTTTATATGGTAATATATATTTAATATTAATGATTAATTTTAGTATACATCATACACTAATGTTTAAAGTCTTTATTGGAGCATGCAGATATCAAACACTTTTTTATTAGTTTTTTTTTTGTATTGTCAAGGGTATATATGTTTTTTCTCTTGTTTTTTGGTATAGTGTTTTTTCTCTTATGACCATACATTTTATTTATGCTATTTTCCCTTTCTAATTCGCTATATCATTAGACCCAAAAAACAAAACAGTGTATACTAAATTACTAATAAATAATAATTAGATACAGATTCAAACTGTACACTGACCAAAAAAAAAAAGAGAAACTGTACTCTGACCAAAAAAAATAAAAAAACTGTACTCTGTAGAGAATATAGAATAAGTACAAAAAAAAAAGATTAACACCATGATTTTTATCCCTTCTCTCTATATCTTTGACCACCCAAACAAAAAATGGATTAAGATCAATAAGATAGCGTTGTTATTTGTGTTTCTGAAGAAATTGTTTTGATGATTATGACATGCCTCAAAAGTCAAAATACTATCCACAGACTAAAAAAAATAACTGCTTAATCTTAATTCATATTGAAAAGCACATTCCCCTTGGCCAAAATTATCACAGTGATGGTGTTCCTACATTTGCAGACTCGTATTTCCTTATTGAACTCTTGAATAATCATTAGACAATAATAAGACTTGTTTTTTTGGTTCTGGAAGATCTTTTTTTTTTAAAAGAAGGATAAAGATTGCTGAGACTCAACGATCCTTAATGCTGAGCACACAACAACTATAGTCTACTAGGCAAAGCACTCTAAAACTAAATATCCAACAAATTATCCATTACAAGATACATACATCATATCATACAACAGTATTAGAGGCTAAATCACAAACATCTAACCAGAGAATAAGATACACACACAACATACAAAATACAAACACAAACACAGAATCATGGACACATACAACAACAGTTAATGATCATATTACACAGCCAGTACTTCATTATTTTCAGCATCACCCATTTCTTCATCCTCGCTATCGACATCAGCTTCAAGAAGCCATTGCTCAAATTCGTCCACCTCGTCATAATCGTGGGTGTATAAACCATCAGAGATATCATAGGGATCTGCCCCGAGCTCCTCACCATGGCACGCTACGTGCAAGAAAGGTCTACTTGTAGCTAAAGCATCTACCATATCCCTATTGACGCTTCCTGTCACTCCCAACCATTTAAGCCTTGGGAAATATGGTTTCTTTAACCACCGAAACGCTAGTGGTGTAATGCCACCACAGTTGTAAAGATCCAATAAGCGAAGACTGCTTCCATGCCATCCAGCCTCATCAACCTGCATTGAAGCTAATGCCATGATTGAAGTATCGCCAATCAGAGGGCACTGTCGCATCCGCAGTTCGGAAAAGGGAATCCGACTCTTTGCCAGCAGCAAAACTCCATTATCTGATAGGTTAGGAAGATTGGATAGGTCCAATTCTCGCAATTCCAGCATACCACAGCCATCAAATAGGATCGTGATGCATTTATCTGTGAGTCTCTTGCACCCTCGGAGAGACAATGCGAACAGCGAATTGATAACAGATGGCCTTAAGTAAGAAAGTCCAGCATCAGTTATATCAGACCCATCTAGTAGTAACATTTTCAGTTTTGGAAGAGAGCCAATGGCCCTCAGAGCTTCATCCCCGAGACTTCTACAATCTCTCAAGTCAAGAGCTTTAAGCTCCTTGTTTGATGCCAAACTATATACTGCATGGTTTGTTAACAGATTGCACCACCTTAAGCTCACATGTGTCAAGGTAAGGGAAGTT
>JASCZI010181251.1:135726-159533 GCA_036250425.1 Stylosanthes scabra | reverse complement strand
CTAGATCAGTTAAATGAGTCCCATAAGTAACCTTAAGCTTGTATAAGCGAGAGCATGAATGTAAGATAGTTTTGAAACCGGTATCTGTTACACGACAGAAGCCACCAAGACATATGCTCTCCATGTTTGCACACTTGTCAGCCATTAGAAGTAATCCTAGATCATTTACTCTTCGAAAGTAAGTAATTAGGAATTCTTGGCTTCGAACCAATGAAAGATGTTTCAATCTCCCAAGAAGATTAATTTGTTGAAGGCCAGCGTTGGTTAGATCAAAAGTAACTCTTGGTTCAATAAGTGGTGCATCTCGAAGATCCAAATGAGTCAACAAGGGGAGACCTTTGGATATAGTACCAACCATAGCATCGGTTATATAGTCTACCGAAAGGCATAGTTTCTGAACTCTTGGCAATACGGAGGATTGAACAGGATTTAAGGACTGGTGGGATCCCAAATTTGGGCTAAGCAGTTCAGTCACCGTAACAGCAGAAATGTAACCAATTTCAAGAGAAGTGAGTTTCTCCGAGGCAGATGCCCAAACTCGAGCAAAGTTGTGGCGAAGAAAGAGAGAGACATCAAACATCAGGATAAGTGCCTAGCAAAACAATCAGAATTCATATTAAATCTAATTGCGTGAGTAACCACAGTTCCAGCAAACAAGTTAGTATATCTACAGTTGAGAAAATAGAATGCATAAAAAGTATAAAAACTTCAGGGGAGGCCATAAGGAAAAAATTTTATGACGTTATCATGAATGAGCTATTATGATGGAGTTAGTCATTTAAATTATTCATCTGGATACCTATTGTGAAGGAGATGGTAACATTAACTCCCCAGTATTGGGATTTTTCCGTAGTCCACGTATGCAAACATAAATGTAATAAAGAAAACTCTAAAAACAGCAAATGCTGGAACAGGAATGGCCTCGAACAAAAACAACATAGTGATCAGTCATAGCAGGTAAAGCTAAATGTCATTGAAGAACTTGGAAGGACCAGTGAAGATTAACCAAAACGCAACCACAAGATCTTATTGTTTCGGTATTTTCCCATCCAAAGATATTGCAAACTAAAATGAAAGCAGGTAAATCAACTAAGGGAACTTAGAAATTTCCACTTAAGGATCTCAAAAGCTTTTACTTGGGTTACATTCTTTTACTTGGGTTATATCTTGTTAGCTTTTTTTTTTTTAATAGTTATTCCTTACTTCCAACTGGGAGCAGCTGCTGAGTAACTCCTCCAGATCATTAATATGAATGGCCCTCCCTCTTTTTTCTGCTACCGACCCCAAGTAGAGAGACCTGATGGAAAGTAAATAACAAGATCCAATAACAGCAGCACTACAAACTTGCACCCAAAAAAACAAATCACAAAATCAAGATACACACCAATCCCCAAACAAAGCTTTTCAGCATATGAAACATGCAACATATGCAACTTGCATTCTATGCATCACCACCCAGAAAAAGTAAGACATGAAAATGACACTACAGATTATAGAACATAATCTACCTTAGATCCTTGCAACGGGTCCCAATCTCAGAAAGAAGCTTCCCACTAAAATCAGCACAATTATGCAGGCAAAGTTCATTCAACGAGGGTTTCAGCAGAACCGGTATAGCAGAATCATCAAGGCGGCCACAATCAACCTTGAGGCTCTTCAGGCATCGATTTGGAGGTAGCAATGGCCTCAGCATCTCCCCAGAAGGCGCAATATCCTGAACCCAAACCAAATAAATAAATAAATAAAAGATCAATTTTTGAAAATCCAATACTTTGGCAGTTGCGGAAAAAAAAAACAGATGTAAAAAAGAAAGAAACTTGAAAAGAATCGGGATGGGGTTTGGTTGATGCATACCAAGAGATGGAAAGTGGGGAGGAAAGAGAGGATGTGTTTGGCGCAGGAGCGGAAGGTGGATGAAGTTGAAGCCAAAGAACAGATTGAAGCGATATCGAGCTTGGTCATGATGGTGGCAAGAAGAGCCGAAGGAAGCTCATCCAGGTTCACCTCCGCTTCTTCCATCTTCTATCTATGATTTTGGATCTGATCTGATCCAGAAACATCCACCACCTGCTCGATGTTATTCCCGACTTAGATGCGTTTAGTTATAAGATGATTGTAACGAAGATGATTACTTTGAAAATGACTAGTAGAAGGAAATAAAGAAATCATCATATCATCATCATATATAAATCAAAAGTAAAAATCAAGGCCGTGATGACAAATTGACGATGATAATGAAATTGAAGTACAGAGAGGAACAAACGAAAACTGGGATAGATGGGGATGCTGTGGTTTGGGCTCGGGTCGGGTTTGGGTGGTTTGGTCCCTTGTGGATCAAACCTGTGTAAAAAAAAAAAAGGATAAATATCTAATCAACTTGTATCGGTCTAGTGGTTAGCTAATCAGTCCGCTTAAGCAAATTTTATGAGTTCGAAAAATATAAATATTAACACAAATTTTTTTTTTTTTATTTTTGTGCTAATGTTTATATTTGTGTATAGAAAAAGTTTAGGAGGCAAATATAATTAGTGGCCAATGGGAGCACACAAAACCCTAACCCCTCTTTCTCCATAGAAACTCTAGCTATTTTCTCTCTTCCTTCTTCCCTCCCACCACCACTGCCGGCGCCTCCTCCTCCTCCTTTTCTTTCCATTGCATGTGCCGTCAGTCCCCTGCCTTCTCTTCTTTTTCCATTGTGAATCAGTCCAACGAAGAAGAAGATGGAAGATCTGACGAAGATTCTTTTTCTCTTCCTTCCTCCCTCCCACCGCTACTGTTACTCACGTCGCCGCCGCCGTCGCCTCCTCTTACTCTTCTTCCTCTTCTTCTTCCACCGCGTATGCCGTCATTATCGCCACATTCTCTTCTTCTTCTTCCACCGTGAAGTAGATCTGACGAAGATGAAGATGGAAGATCCGACGAAGATGGAAGTCGTGAAGATGGATCGACGTCGGTCTCGCTGGTGGCTCCATCGTGAATGTTCTTCTTCTTCTTCTTCTTCTTCTTCCGGTTGTAGTGTTGGTGTTAGCATCGTTGTTGTGTTGCGGTTGTGGTGGTGGTGGTTGTTATAGTGTTAGTGATTCTGTTGTCGGTAATGACGGCGGTAGTGGTAGGTTAGGGATGATAAGTTGTATTTTTTTTTAATGATAATTTCGTTAGGTTTTGGATGATAATTTTATAAAGTTTCGAATGATAAGTTCTATTGTGTTTTGGATGATAATTTTGTTAAGTTTTGAATGATAATTTTGTACCGTTTCGGATGATAACTGCTTTTAGTTTCGGTATTTTTAATTTTAAATAATAACTTATAATTAGATTTATTGGCTCCTTAATTGCTCCCTAATGTTGGTTTTGTAACACTACTCTTGTATATAAATACGTACAATAGTATATGTAACAATAATACCTATATATATATAGTATACCAAAATCTTTTTTTTTTTTGGGTGTTGAAACGGGGCTAAAGGCGCCAAAAACATGTAAACAAAAACATTATACACTAATTATGCTGGGCAAGGTAACCCCTCTTTCATCATCCTTAAGGATTGTAATTAAGCTAGGAGGAGGCAAATCCCAGAATGTGTAACTGGTTTTCATTGTTATGCTTTCTTTTTCCAATCAATCTACACACCTATTCCCCTCTCTGTAGACTTGCACGAAGAAGACAGTCCAGTCCCTTTGTCGTAGCTCATCTATCTCCCTGATTGTTGCATTTGGATGAAGACCGAAATCTTTATATCCAACCAACTTGGGACAAAGCATTAATAAAGAGAACAAACAACAATAAAATAGATTACTCCACCTGAAACGGTCCACGAATTAGTTTTTGCCCTAATTTTATATACAGCCCTCAATGAATTCAAAAAAACCCCACAATTATGGGTCAAATTTAAATTTCTGCAAACTAGGAAGGGGTGCATTAGTGCATGCTATAAAATTCACCATAATCCATGTAAAAAAATCATAAAGAAAATTCAACGTCTGTCCTCGGATTTTTTTTTATTTAAATAATTTAAATACAAATTTTACTCATTTACACACGGATAGGGTATTTATAAATTTAGGTCATTGTATCATAACACGAGTCTGCTAATGGTGTGATGAAGTTTGTGGGTAACATGTACCTGACAAGCCCGTGTTAGGTGACGTTGAAGCCATCATGCATGGGGCTTGCAGCAACAACATATGGAAATTGGGGATGGCAAGCCCGTGTTGCACACATTGGGAGTGGCCAGCCCGTGTTAAGCTTAATGTGCACATGGATATCTCATAATTATTTTTTTTATAAGATAATATCTAATAATTATAAATTATAATAATGAAAGGTAAACAAATTTATTAAAAGAGAAAATTTAGGGAGCCTATAATTTGTTAGCCAATAGGTTTTTTCCTTCTTTTCTCTCTCCTCTTTTACCACCTATTATTTCTCTAGTTACACTCATTGGCTGCCTATTAGTCCCCTAATATTGGTTCCGTAACATTACTCTTATTAAAATTTAACAAAAATAACAATAATATGCATGAAATACAATGTTAAAAATATGTATTTGAACACCTAAAACATCATTTATATTACATTATAAAATCTTTATACGTTCAATCTATTAAGTCCACCTACCAAATTATTCCATCACATATATCATATGCCCAAGTTAAAATATATATCACAAGCAAAAATCAAACCATAAGTGTATATATATATTCAATAATCCAGTAATTTTATTTTAACCTAATAAGTCCACTTAGTAGTTTTTTTTATAACCTCTCAATTTTTTCTTGTTACATAATAAATAACTACAATAAAATTTTTTAAATACTCAAACAATATAAGCACATAAAGTAATCAAATAAAATATATATATTTTTAATGTCTATTATAGTATATTTTTTATTTAATAAATAAAATTATGATAGAAGAAAATTTTTTTTATTGATGGTTAGAGATGAAAAAATGTATGAAATGAGTAGAAGTAAATCAACATGATATTGGTATGGAATATTGGAATATGAAAAAGGGAAGGATAAGGAAATGAAGATTGTAATCAATTCTCAATGTTAATAATTGAAAGCAAAAGCTACAAAAGGTTGTTTTCACTAAACACCATTTAATGCCAAAATCACATTGAAGAAGAAAAGTCCAAACAAATTTGGTGCAACAAGGCTTTCAAACGGATTTCTATACCTCTGAATGCTAAACCAAACATGTACTGTTTTGTGAGTTTGCTGTGGCAAAATTTGCAGAGAAAATTTTGAAATATGTAGAGATATATTATATGGATTTTATTGTTTGGGAGATGGATAAAAACATGAATATTCACATGCATTGGCGTTAACCCTAACACGGGCTAGCCACTCCCAATGTGTGTAACACGGGCTTGTCATCACCAATTTCCATATGTTGTTGCTGCCAGTCCATGTTAGCATGCATGATGGCTTCAACGTTACTTAACACAGGCTTGTCAGATGTATGTTACCCACAAACTTCATCACGTCAACCTAAATTTATAAATACCCCTATTCGTATGTAAATGGATAAAATTTGTATTTAAATTATTTAAATAAAAAAAAATCCGCTGGCCCTCACCATTTCTCTATTTCAAGTTTTCAACTTTCATGATGAAAAATAAAATGGGTTGAAGACCACTGCTCCCAATAGTCAAAGTAGAAAATATGAGTATGCAAGAAATATGACTGGATAAAAAAAGTTTTTGAATGGACGAGTATTGCTTAGTACGTTTCATGTACGGTTAAATATATTTTTTATTTAAATTAATTCAAAATTATATTATTTTGAATTTATTTTTTATTTTTTATTATAAAATTATCTAAAGATTAACTCTACTAACTCTCTACTTACATTTACTTCTTATTTCACTAGTATGCATGTACATAAAAGATTAACTCTACTAACTCTCTACTTACATTGTAGCATCTCTGTGAAAATTGTTGTTTTTTTTTTACTTTGAAAAACTGTTGTTCTACTTTCAGTTTAATAAATGGCAATTTAACAACCTTAATAAATACTCAAAGGAAGTTGTTGAGTACATATGATCTTTTCTTTCTGTGTTTGCTATATTTTCAGCCAAAATAATTACAGGAGACGTACTAAACAAGAAGTAGTTTTATTCTTTTTCTTTTATTGTGTTTTTTTTATAAAAAAAAATCTTATAAGAACTATTTTTCATCATTTATTAATTATACAATAATTTGGTACGCTTAAAATAACCTTGAAATCATAAAAAGAAAAATAAAAAAATCAAGAAGCTCATATATACATGTATATACATTGACGGATCTATGTGATATGGTGTGGGCGCAAGTGCCCCCATTGGATTTTGATAATTTTACAAGTACTACATAGTAATAAATTTTACTTGCCCCCACTAAAAAATTAGATTTGTCCCCAGTATCTTGTTAGACTATTTTAATTCTAAGAAGTCGACTCATAATCATACAGGAGATGAAATTTTAAACAAATATGCTATCTACATATTAAAAATTATCTATTAGATTAGCTATATTATATATAAATATATATATTATTTAATTTATTTTATATATATATATATATATTGTATTTATATGGGTTATATTAAGTCTACACCAAAATCAACCACTATATATAATATGTATCAAAATGCGAAATATATATATAATTTAATTCATTTTTAGTGTATTTTATATTTTAACACGTATTATATGTTGATGACTGAATTTAATATACAAATAAAATTGTTACTATATTTAATATGCATTCTATACATATAATTGATTTTTGTGTAGCTAAAACATTATCGAATTTTAAATATCTTATATATATTTATATAATCGTATTGATAATAAAAAGATTATTTAATTTTTTTAAATATAAAATTTAGAATAATGAAATTGTAAATTATATTTTATGGTTTACATTACTATTTTGTGTTTTAATTTGTTAGTTAGATAATTTAAAGACTAAACATATTTTATAATAACAAAATATATATATATATTTATTGCCCCACTATCAAAATTTTCTGGATTTGTTACTGTATATATATACAAAGTGGTAGTGAATTTTATTTATTTTTTTTTTAAAGTGAGAGTAGATGGTAGGCTAGAGTGGTGGTGGTATAGGGAGAGAGGGATAATGGGTGGCAATGATGAAGATAGTGTATTGGGTAGGATGAAGAGCAAGAGAGAGAAGAGGAGGGCAGAGGAGTATGATAATGATTAGAGGAGGGGTAAAAATTATGATAAAGCAAAAAAATTAATTCAAATTGAAAATTTTACTGACAAAAATAAAACAAATCAAAATATAAAGATATTTTCAATTTTTTTTGATAAATATAAAGACAAAAACTATAATTTCCTCTTTAATTTAAAAATTATATTATTAGGATAAAATGGTATTAACAATGAGTAATGCTACGGAACCAGCCAATTAATATGGTTGGCTTCATAGACTTTCTCATTAATAATTCAATATAAATAGATTATTAAGATATTTTGGATTTCATTAATTTAGGATCTTAAATATTATTATCGAGGTTTTCTTTACCTATAAATCCTGTTAATCATCAATTCTATAATACAAAAAATCTTTTTTCATTGTGTATTCTTCCTTTCTAACATGGTATTAAAAATTTAGGTTCTTTATTTTTCTATGGAGATTACACAATAATTTCCATCTTAAATGAGTATTATTCTTGGCTCATTTTTTTCCTCCTTCTTATGTCGGTGTCTTTTCGCTCTTTTTCGATAATTCTTTCGACATTTCCTTGCATCACCGATTTTACCACCATTTAATGACATTTAATTTTATAATCATCCCTTAATGCTAGTGTTGTAACGCATTTACTTTATAATAATTCAGTTTTTTGTTTTATATTTTGTTTGAATACACATTGACAACACATCTCTCATTCTCTTTTTATACTATTCATTTGTATTATTTATTATTTATATTATTGTTTTATTTTTCATATCTTAAAATTTGACAAGTTCTAATTTACTATAATCTCATATTTCTCTTTTGCGTATTTCTTTTTCATTACTTTAATCTATTTATACAAAAAATAAGTTTAACATCATTTAAGTTTATTTTTAAATATCCATAATTATTTTACCTGATATGTATAATTAACATTCTTAAATTCATATATATAAGGGGAGCGGAAACGGCGTGAGAAGGGTGGAGTGGAGGGTGAGGGGAACACACAATGAGGGATCCGGTTATGCCGGAGGAAGGTACAAGGGGGAGAGTGGGGGCGGGTTTGTATCTGGTGTTTGGAGGAACAACCATGGGTTATGGGTTGGGCACCGGAGTGTGGGGGTTGGACGCCATGAGTACAGAACATGTTTCACTGCGTTTGTTGACAATATTTCTCCAACAACTACCAAAAGAAGCCTTTATAAAGAATTCGGGAAGGATGGCTATATTAAGGATATTTACGTTTCGATGAGAAGTCGTAGGGAGACATATGGTCGTTCGCCTTCATTAGATTCTGTAACCTTCGAGCTGTTAGAAAGGCCATTGAGAGAATGAATGGCAAGTCGTGGAATGGGTGGAAGATCCATGTATCTTGGTCTCGGGAAATGGGAGATTACAGAACTGGAAAAAAGGTAAACAAGCCATGAAGTGGGTTCCAGTGAAGAGGAGCGAAGAGAGAGGGACTATAACTGAGGATGAAATGAATCGTCATCAAGAAGTTAGTGTACCCACAAGAAAAGAGGTGCAGGGTGTGTGGGCTGAGGATCAGATGGAGAGATTACAGAGGAGTCTGTTGGGAGTCTGCGTTCAACCAATCCAATTCAGAAGAGTGATGAATCACTTGCTGGGTGAATGGCCGAGACCTGGAAGCATTGAGTGCCGTGATGTTGGTCCATATCGTTGTCTGATAACTTTCTCCTCCTCTGAGATTAGAGACGCTGCTTTGAATAATGATCTCCTCCTCTCATCGTTTGATGAAGTGATTCCACACTAGGGTTTTGTTGGTAGCCTTTCCCGGCATGTATGGATTGAAATTATGGGATTGTCGGTGAACATGTGGTGTGTGGAGAATTTCAATACGATCAGCAAACTCTGGGGAAAAATGATATTGATTGATGATAGAGCTAAGGAATCCAAGTCTTACAGCATTGCAAGGGTGTTGATTGACAGCTTTCAATGGGAGGCAATCAACAAGTGGATATCCATCAAGATAGAAGACATAACATTTGATGTATTTTTTAAAGAAACTGGAGCTGAGGCTTACAGTGTGGAGTTGCATCCTGACTTAGGTGATACTGTATCGGAGATGGTGGAAGATACAAAGTCTCAGGCGGAATTGGAAAAGTCTCCGACAACGGATACTTGTGGCAATTTGAAATCAAAGAATATTATTGATCCAATTATCGATGAGGAGATTAATGGATGGTGGAATAATGTGCCTCAATTCAATGATGGGAGAGAAAGCTGCGGCGGTGGATGGGGTTATCACGTAGGGGAATTCCTGGATGTGGGAGTTAGCTCTCTCCTAATCCTCGAAGAAGATTTGGGATTAAATGATTTGGGCTTTGACCTAGCCTTGTATGAAGCCCAGATTGTTTGTAGGAGGTTGGCAGAAGAAAAAAGAATGGAAGATGAAAATAAGATAAGAATGGGCTGTGAGGACAATGAGCCTGTTAGAGTGTATGGTGAAAATTCTGATGGGTCTTGCCCATTTCCACCTGGGTTTAGACCCTGTGTGGACCAATACCATGTGCACCGTGTGATGGGGAGGGCACATTCATCTCCTAATCTTGATATTCGAATTCCCAATTCTGGTGAGGAGAGTGAATCATCTGTTGATGCTGTCGGTGTCTACTCGGAAAATTCAAGAGCAGTGTATGGAAAAGCCGGCCTGGAGGATGATGAAGATGATAGTGATGAAACGAGATACATGTTGAATATTGAAGCCATCAAGGGCGGTGCGTTTGGGAGTGTCGATAACGAAGACGGGGGTGTTGTTGTGACAAGTGCTCTGAAAGGTGGTGACGCCAATTGTGTTGCTCTGGTCCCGGACCTTGGTGTGACGAACAACGACGATGTATGTAGTACTGGACTACTTTTTGACAATAGGGATGAAGATGTAGTCTTATCGGAGCAGAGTACAGAATTGGGGCTTGAGATTGATGAGAGAGTGATGAGACATTATACCGCATAAATGATAATTTTGTGGATGTCTCTCGGCGTTCTGATGGTGGTAGATTTAAGGATGTTGAACTGGACAGTATTGGAGAATCGGTAGAGGAAGATAGCTCCGCAGATTTCTGTGCGGCCAAGGAGACCCGGTGCCGTGCAGGGTTATTCTTCGACAGCAGTGAGGATGAGGAAATTCGATCGAAGTTATCTAGAAACAAGAGGCTTGATGGGAAGAAGAGATCTGATCTCAGACCCAAGGATCAAAGCCAAGGAAAGAAACTTCCGTGTATCTTGGGGGTAAGACGTATTCGGAGTTGCTGAAGAAATTTGATCGAAGAATTCTATAGAATTTTTGGTGTTGTTGAAACTAAGAGCTTGTTTGGAAACTTTTTTATGTAAGAAAAGAATTCAATTCTATGATGAAAAGAATTAGAATTCTCTTCAGAATTCAATTCTATGATTTGGAATAACTTTATCATAGGAATAGAATTGGTATGAATTCTTTAATTTAAAATAATTTTTATATAAGTTAAATTATCTGTGTTTACAATTTTATCCCTCACATCCCTTGTGAACCAACCACCATTCACCATCCCAATCTTCATCCATCCAGAAGGTACTCAAATCACCTATTCACCTCACTTATATTTAGAAAACCCTACAAAACTTGATTTTCTTATTAAATAGGGAATCCAGTCGACGAAATAAAAATAGGAAATTCAGTCACAGAGGGAGAGGAGATCGTATGGGGTAGAGGAGGGGATTGAGGAACAGGTGTCGTCGGCAACGACCTTCTGGTACTCTGGTAGGCGAGGAGCCAGAAGTGAAGGCGAGAGGTTGTTGGTGATGGTGGAAGGTAAGGGGAGAGCTTGTTGGTGATAGTGGCATTAGGGTGGGTCAGGGGAGAAAAGGAAGGGGCTTGGGCGGTTGAAGAAAAAGATGACGCGTGGATGATGATGATGATGATCCATACCTTTGTGTTTTTGTTTCTGATCATGATTCATCTCAAAAAAATGATGAATGTTGAATTATTAGAGTGTAGTCAAGTTGGAGATAGAAGCCATAGAGCAAAGCAAACACAATAATGCTGGAGAAGAAACTCACTTTTTGAAGGATAAATTTGGAATAATAAATTGTTATTAAGGATATTTTTGATATTTCAAATGTTATATTGGTTTGTTGTGAGAGTTGATTTTGAAATCAGACCTCCTTTGCTTTGTGTGGGAAACATAGGAATTGGAATTTTAGAATGAATTCAAATCATTCAATTTTGTGTGTTCCAAAGCAAGAATTAGAATTCAATTATTGAGAGAATTCTGATTCTTAGCTTTCCAAACAAGCTAAATAATAACATTCTGAAAATGGTGATGTTCCAAAGAAGACTCCTGGTAGGAAAAGAAAGAATCTGGAAAAGTGTGATAATGAAAAGATGGAAAATGAGGAGTTGGGGTCTGATTCTAATGCTCAAATTAATGCCGAGACAACTTCAGAGATCCCTAGTGATGAGAACGATGTTCCAATTGTTGAAGATGAGTTAAAACCTAATACAGTTGGGAGAAGAAAATGTGGTGGTGGAAAAGGGAAGGTAGCAGATCGAAAAGAAAGGAAAATCAGTAAAGTAAAAACAACATCTTATTGTTCATTTGTTCCTTAATTCCTTTTGTGTGTGCGTGAATACATTATACATGTTTTGTTTTGATTAACATTTGGGTTTATGTTTGTGATGATTGTGAATCAACAGTTTACTGAATACGAGTGTTTAATGTGCCATCAATGTCAGAGGAATGATAAAGGCCGTGTCGTGAGGTGCCTTGAGTGTAAGAGGAAAATGTATTGCCTGTCCTGTATAGCCAATTGGTATTGCTTTCTTGATTTTTTTTTCTATTTTGTTGGTGATTTTTCCTCCATGTGTTTTTTCTAAACTTGTATTGTTTTTTCCTCCAAGCGCCGTTACCGAGGAACCGGTCACTGAAGGCGCGGAAGGTGTGAATGTGGCTAAAACAGAATAGGATTTGAAGAGTGGTGATATTGGGTCTGAAGATTCCTCTCGCGTTCAAGAAGTTATTGTTGTTAGAAAGAGGCGCAGAAGAAAGACTTTGAGGAGAGGAAGAATGCCATGGAGATCGAGAAGAACAACAAGAAAGATGATGATTCTGCTGCCATGACTGTGAAAACGCGTCTTAGAACAAGGTTGAAGAGTTATGCTGAGTATGCTCAAGAAGAAGAAGATGATGAGGGTGAGAAGAAGTGACGTGGGAGAAAACCGAAGAACCAAAAGAAGGAAGAACAACCTAGTAATGAGAACGATGTTCCAATTGCTGAAGAAGAGTTAAAACCTTGTACAGATAACGATGGGGAAGATGCAAATGGTGATGATCCGAAGAAGAAGCGAGGTAGAGTTGGGGGAAGACAACGTGGTGGTGGAAGAAGGACGGGAGAAGATCGAAACCTTGGTGATTCTAAAAATGGCAATGTTCCAAAGAAGACTCCTGGTAGGAAAACGCGTGTTAGAATAAAGGTTAAGAGTTATGCTGAGTATGCTCAAGAAGAAGAAGATGATGATTCTGCTGCCATGATTGTGAAAACGCGTGTTAGAACAAGTGTGAAGAGTTATGCTGAGTATGGATACCGATGCAAAATAGTATAAATAGAAGTTATGCTATTGTAATAGGTAAGCAAATTATGAATCATTATAATTGAAGAGTTTTACCCTTACTCGAAAAGGGAAGTGTTATTGTGCTCTCTAATTCCAGATTATACATATCTATACCTGAAGAAACTTCCAGTACTCATATTTACGAGTATGACGAGATCTACCATCTCATGCAGTTACCTATTGCTGATGAAGTAACAGTAGAGATTCAGCGCCTTGAAGAAGAGGGCATCCCACATCTCATCTTGCCAGATATGCATCACAACATGATCCGTGGCTCTTATAATGAATGGTTGATCATCAAATCCATAACCGAAGGCTCCATTTATATGCTAAATTCATTTACTGCTTGCTTGTTTGGTTTGAGGGAAAATGTGAGGAGAGAAAATAGATAGAAAAGTAAGGGTGCGTTTGGTTTGCGTTTTCATTTTCTGTTTTCATTTTCAGTGTTTTCTGTTTTCTGAATTTTGTGAAGAAAAAAGTGAAAACAACAGAAAACAGAATTTTATTGTTTTCACTTTTTCCTTCAAAAATCCAGAAAACAGAAAACACTGAAAATGAAAACGCAAACCAAACGCACCCTAAGTTTTCTCTTGTTTGGATCACAAAAGAAAATTGAATGAAATGATAAAAATCACGTGGGTCCCACCAAAAAGTTTTCATCTCCCATGTGACGTGAAAATGGAGAGAAAAGGAAGAGAAGCATCAACACATGGAGAAATTTACCATTGTGCCCTTTGATTACTACAAAAAATTATAATAATAGTTATTGGATTTTTTTAAAATAAATAAAAAATTCAAAATTTACAATTATGGGCGCGGGTACAAGAATTTACGAAAATAAGCCCTCTTTACTTATCTCGGGCTCAGTGGTCTCGCGATACAGTCCTTTTCATTTCTGATTGAGCGTATCTCGGGTCCACTAAGCCCGAGATAAGGTCCGATTTCTTCTATAAAAAGGAGCTCAAGAGCCACCTCAAAGCATTCAATCCTCCCATACTCTCTCCCACTTCCAAAAAAAAACAAAATGAATGTTAATAATTTCGTGGTTGTCATATGGGGCGCGACAGAGATGGCATCTGGTTCCGATCCCCCACTCTGGTAGTGTTCCAGATGTATCCCGTGCTCGCTCATCCACTATCCGGGGCCGGAATTGCCTATGCCGATGGATGGTAATTCCGGAGAGGATTCTGATGAAGAATTCATGCCCGATATCGAGGAGAGCAGCGAAAGCTCAGACGGCTCGGAGTTCGTGCCGGAGTCTCAATCGAGAAGATTGTTTTTGCTCCCAGCACCCACCCCGATTCCGGATCTATCATCAGTCAATAGTCATTTCCACACATTACATCTGGAGGACATGGATGAGGAGCCGATGGAAGGATTCGGTGGTGACTACTATGATGTAGACGGAGGAGAAGAGTTTAGGGTCGGTCATCGCTTCAGCAAAAGAGAAGCTATCCACTTGGGTGTGAAGAATTACAACATCAGGCGGGCTTCCGAGTACAGAGTGGTTGAGTCTGATCCATACAAGTATGTTTGTAGGTGCAAGCGGGGAGAAGGTGGGTGCCCATGGTATATTCGTGTGTCTCTGCGGACAAATTTAGGGTATTGGTGAGTTGCACACAATCTGAACTCATGTGTATTTATTCCATTTTAAATAGTTTCATGTGTGTAGAAATTAATAACAAGTGTATTTTCCTAACCGAACAGGGAGGTGCGGATGTTTGGTGGTCCGCATGAATGCTTGGCACCGTCGATGTCATCCGATCATGCACAGCTTGATGGTAGATTGATTTGCAATGTCATATTGCCCATCATCGAGTCCAACCCTTCCGTTCGCATACTTGTCTTGTAAGTCGTCGTGCAACAAAGTTACCACTATATGCCGTCGTATCGGAAGGTTTGGTTGGCGAAGCAGAAGGCGATTGCTAAGCTGTATGGTGATTGGAAAGAGTCTTATGTCCTCCTTCCTAAGCTTCTGGTTGTGTTGCAATATTTCTCTGAGGGTACGGTTGTGGATTTGAGGGTTGGTCCGTACTACAATGGTGACATCGTGGACCAGGAGAGTTACCAGTTCGACAAGGTGTTTTGGACTTTCCCATCATGCGTCGAGGGCGTTAAACATTGCAAGCCGTTTGCCTCTGTTGATGGCACCCATCTGTATGGGAGATATGGCGGGGTCTTGTTGATGGCGGTTGTCCAGGATGGTAACAACAACATATTCCCAGCAGCATTCACCATCGTTGAGTCAGAATCGATTGAGTCGTGGTCCTTTTTCCTGAAGAATCTGAAGACCCATGTCATAACGAAGGACGGTGTTCTTCTGATATCAGATAGGTCGCTCGCCATCCGTGATGCATTAGAGGCTGATGACAGTGGATGGCATCCTCCGAGTGCCCATTATGCAATATGCGTGCGTCATCTAGCAAGTAACTTCATGAGTAAATTCAACAGTAAGGAGGGGAAGCGATTGGTGATCAATGCTGTGTATGCACTCACCGAGCTTGAGTTTAATGACTGGATGAGGGGATTAGATACTCTGAAGCCCGAAATGAAGGCGTGGATAACCAGGTTTAGGAACAAGTTATGGCTACAGCATTGCGATGAGGGTCGAAGGTGGGGACACATGACGACAAACCTGTCAAAGTGTATCAACGCAGTACTTAAGGGAACCCGATTTCTCCCTATATCTGCAATTGCGCGGGCCACATACGAGAGGTTGCAGCAACTTTGGATCAGGAAAGGGCAAGAAGCTCATGCACAGGTTGTGGCAGGAAGCCAATGGAGTCAGTATCTTTTATCTGAGATTGAGAAGAGTAAAGCCGATCTCCCCAAGATGAGGGTACTTAGCTGTGACCGCAGATCGGAACAATTTGTTGTTGAGTAGAGATGGAAACAGGCCAGGCCAGACCAGGCTTTTGACTAAACAGGCCAGGCCTGAATTATATGTATTGAGCCTATGCTTGGCCTATTACCTGTTAAAGGCTTTATATTTTATCTGGCCTGGCCTGTTCGAAAGGCCTGGCTGGCCTGAAGCCTGATTAAAAGCCTGCTAAAAAATAAATTAATAATAAAAATTAATAAATACAAATAAATAACATTTTACAATATAAAAAAAGGTTATGTTATGACTTTTATAAATATATTTATTTAGTAATTATAAGTGTCAATGATTTTTTATGTGATTTGAAAATAAACAATAACTTTATTGATATATTATGTGCCTCTTTAATTTGTTTAAAATTTAATAAAATTATTTATTAAATAATTAAAAAATTATTATAACATAATATATATAAATAGGCTGGCCTGTTAGGCTTCATAGGCTTTACAAAGAGCCTAAGCCTGACCTTTTTAAATAAAAAGGCTTTTACAAAAGCCTGAGCCTGTTTTATTTATCAAATAAGTCTGACCTGTATTAGGCCTAATTAGGCCAGGTCTAAGGCCCCTGATAGGCCCCTGATAGGCCGCCTGACCTGTTTCCATTCCTATTGTTGAGGAGGTGGGTCATATTCCTCGCTCGAGGCAGAGTACTTATCGAGTGCACCTTAGGCAGCGTACGTGCGATTGTGGCAAATTTCAGCAGCTGCATTTTTCCTGCAGGCATGTGATTGCCTCATGTGCCGCCGTGGGGATAGAGTGGGGTGCCTACGTCGATCCTGTTTTCAGCATGGAGTCGGTGTTCGGCGTTTATGCGAAGGACTTCCCTCCTATCCCTGATCAGGCTCTGTGGCCAGCATGGTATGGATCAACTATTTGGCCGAACAAAGGAATGTGACGCAAGCGTAGGGGGCGTCCCATTTCCACCAGGATCCGGAATGAGATGGACTTGGTTGAGCGTCAGGAAAAGAGATGTGGGCTATGCAAACAGACTGGTCACAACCGTCGTGGATGCCCAAATGCGGCACATCCCGAAGATAACTAGTTTATTATCGTTTGTTTTAGTTGGTTGGTTTATTATAGTTCATTGTTGTTTTATGTTAACTTAGTGTGTAATCCATCTAGTATAACAGTCAGTGTTTGGATTATAATTATTCGTGATGATGTATTTCTTTTATTTTCTGAAGTCTAATGAAAGATTATTTGCGCAAATGAACCGAGTGAGATTTGGTGCATCAAATATAACATACATAATCAATATGGATCGGAAATGATACTATCAAACTAGAGTTAAATAACATGCATTACATAGACCAAAGTACATGGCAAATACGTATCACATGGTTCAATATAACAAGATACCATAAACTACAAAGTTCAAAATACATATAACATGATCCTACTAAATACAAAATAACATCGAATACAGAAATATATAACTACTACTGGGTCCCACGTCCGTGCAAGTGTCCCACAGTGCCACATGCGGGAGGCCTAATAATCCTGTGGGATCTACGTAGAGGAGGTACAAGTGCGGCTTCGGCAGCCATGGAAGGATCCTGATCATGGACGGGCTGGGTGACGGTTGGGACGGGAGCACTGATGTGGTGTGACGTGCTCACGTGGCTATGATACGGTGTGGCGTGCTCCCATTAAATAATTTATTTCATACATCATTAGTTAATATGCCCAAGCCCAATATTTAACATTCCATATCGAAGAAAAGGAATCTATTATCTATCTATTATGTTTATTATCTATTATATAATATTAAAATTAGTAATAATGTTACGTGTACACCTCTATTCAAGTCTCAAACGAACAGATTTTTATATATACAACGGATATGTTTTTATAGTTGATACGAAGAGGTTTTAAAACATGTTCGTTTTCTTTTAAAAACCTATTCGTTCTAATAGTAATATTATGTTCGTGCACGAAATGAAATCTATATATACAACAAACATGTTTTATAGATGGCACGAACAGGTTCGTTTACTTTTAAAAATTTATTCGTTCTAGTAGTAAAAACATGTTCGTTGGGACTTGGATAGAGGTGTACATCAAAAAAGAAGTGTATACCAAAATTAATTATAAAATTAGATTTATATATTTAATATCGAATTAGCATGACATGTTTTAAGAGTATTTTTAATTTTTTTTAATTAATTAAATCAAATCGTTCAAATCAATTGTCTATTTATTTATTATTTTTGAGAAAATCAAATCAAAATTAAATTTTAGACTTCAAAAATAAAATTTTAATAAAATAGCAACTTTTTACGAAACCTTGAAAAAAAAAACTTTTTTGTGAATCAAGTTTTAAAAAAATCAGAGAAAATACACAAAAAGTGTTATCTTTTTGAAAAAAATTCAAAAGAAAAAGTTAGATAAGTACATGTAATTTGTGGATTGTCATGTTTAACTCATTATATTATTATCTTATACTTCAATTAAATCATTAATACCATTGTAATATTTTATGTCATTAGTATTATGAATTTATGGCGTACTTTGTTTGTTTTTTTTAAAAAAACTATTTATATGATTTTATTAATTAGAGATTATATGACAAATTTTTTTGTGATAAGAAATTATACGAAAATATGCTATTAATAATAGAATTTATTTTTTATGTATAATTGATGTAAAGAATTTTATATATATATAATTAGATATGATTATATCATTAAATATGATTAATTTTAAATTTATTATTTTTAAAATTATATAAATACATAAATCTAATTAAATCAATGTGTGAAACATTTTATTTAATAATATAAGAAAATTACAAACATGAAAGAATTTCACGTGACTCAACGGCCAGTGTTTAAAGGCTTACACGCAATTTATCATTAGAAGAAAATGTTAGACTCTTGCATTTTCCGTGGACGATAATATACATTGGTTTATTAGTTTTATTAAAAAGACTCATGTTTTATATTTTAATTATAAATTAATCTACATCTATTATTATATACCTCTATACATTTTATTTATAAACATTATTATAAAAAATAAAATTTTTATATTAATATTTATATTTTTCCATATTATAAATAATATGTACAGAGGTGTACAGTAATACATGTAACATTACAGTTTAATTATTATCTTTATTAGCTACATATTCCGAATCAGCAAAAAAAAATTAGTTTTAATTTACCTAGTAAAAAACTACTACCAAATTGTCTTATTATTATTATTATTATTATTTTTTTTGTAAAAAACAGTTTTGAATGAACTAATAAAAATTGGAAAAATAAATAAAAAACAATAAATCAATTAAGGAATCTGGTTTTTTAGACATAAAAAGAATCACTTTTATTTTTTAGCAATTAATTATTTAAAGTAACCTAAAATTTAATTATTTTTATTAATATAATGTTATACCACCTTATATATGTATCAAAATTAAGTTCTTAACACTATAAAATATAAAAACGATAATATTATATGTACTATTGTACACATCCGTACATACTATTTAGTAATACAGAAAAATATAAACATTAACACAGAAAAATATAAATTTTGATGCTAATATTCATATTTTTTCGTGTTGCTGAATAGTGTGTATATAAGGATACACATAGATTAATTCATATAAAAATATTTTTATAAAAAATATATATTTCATATATCATTTTTCAATATTTAATTATACTTCAATTAAATATCAGCTGAATTACTAAACCTTCTACTAATTCCTAATTTCACCCGGTTTTTTGCATAAGCTTGGTTTCTACGCGGTGTGAAATTTTATGTTGGCGCCCCATTTCAAAATGCTACCTCCTTTCCCCCCAATGCAATCTGACTTGACTAATCAGAATTATCATATATTTATTATTATCATTACATTATTATCTTTCAAATGTTTACCATATATTTATTATTATTATCTTTCAAATGTTTATCAGATCTTTCAAATAAAGATAACTTTTTTTTGTTTCCATGCATGTCCTCAACCCAACAAATTTATGATTAATTTGTTATAAATTTAAATTCTATTTAAAAAGTTATTATTAGCCTATAATAAATTACTATATACATAATACAAAATTTGAAATTCTAAGTTCTAGCGCCTATTTGAGCAGAACTGTAATTTACACGTCATATCTATGAAAGAAACGGTATCCAATCTAATTCAATCGGCACGGAAAATACAAATCCAATGATAAATTTTTTCAATTAAATTTCAATTATTATTTAACTTTAATAGGAAAAGAAAGAAAAAAAAAAAAACATAAACAACACGAAACCCAAAAGGCAGAAAGAGAGGGAATCGCAACTAGGGCTCTCATCCCGCGCCCACGGTTTCATCGTACTTTCTTCTCTTCTCTTCTCTTCTCTCTCTCTCTCTTTCAATTTCATTCACACTTCACTCTCCTCTCCTTCCTCTTCTTGTTCGTTTCTTCTTCGACATAATCAAGTTTTTACATTTCAACCCTTCCATGGACCCTCCACTCCTACCGGAAATGCCCCTTTCCGACAAAGTTTCGAACTTTGATGAAGGTGACTCGTCTCACCACCGCCCGACAAGCGCGGTTACCGAGGAACCGGTCGCTGAAGGCGCGGAAGGTGTGAATGTGGATGAAAAGGAACAGCTTTTGAAGAGTGGTGATATTGGGTCTGAAGATTCCTCTCGCGTTCAAGAAGTTACTGCTGTTAGAAAGAGGCGCGGAAGAAAGACTTTAAAGGAGAGGCAGGAGGCCATGGAGATCGAGAAGAACAACAAGAAAGATGATGATTCTGCTGCCATGACTGTGAAAACGCGTCCTAGAACAAGTGTTAAGAGTTATGCTGAGTATGCTCAGGAAGAAGAAGATGATGAGGGTGGGAAGAAGAGACGTGGGAGAAAACCGAAGAACCCGAAGAAGGAAGAACAACCTAGTAATGAGAACGATGTTCCAATTGCTGAAGATGAGTTAAAACCTTGTACAGATAACGATGGGGAAGATGCAAATGGTGATGATCCGAAGAAGAAGCGAGGTAGAGTTGGGGGAAGAAAACGTGGTGGTGGAAGAAGGAAGGGAGAAGATCGAAACCCTGGTGATTCTGAAAATGGCGATGGTCCAAAGAAGACTCCTGGTAGGAAAAGAAAGAATCTGGATGGTGATGAGGAAAAGTGTGATAATGTAAAGATGGAAAATGAGGAGTTGGGGTCTGATTCTAATGCTCAAATTAATGCTGAGACAACTTCAGAGATCCCTAGTAATGAGAACGATGTTCCAATTGTTGAAGATGAGTTAAAACCAAATACAGATAGCGAAGCGGAAGATGCAAATGGTGATGATCCAAAGAAGAAGCGAGGTAGAGTTGGGAGAAGAAAACGTGGTGGTGGAAAAAGGAAGGTAGAAGATCGAAAAGAAAGGAAAATCAGTAAGGTAAAAACAACATCTTATTGCTCATTTGTTCTTTAATTCATTGTGTGTGTGAATAAATGTTTTGTTTTGATTAACATTTGGGTTTATGTTTCTGATGATTGTGAATCAACAGTTTACTGAAGAGGAGTGCCTAATGTGCCATCAATGTCAGAGGAATGATAAAGGCGGTGTCGTGAGGTGCAAGAAGTGTAAGACGAAAAGATATTGCCTGCCATGTATAGCCAATTGGTATTGCTTTCTTGATTTTTCTTCACCTGTTTTGTTGGTGATTTTTCTTCCATGTGTTTTTTTCTAAACTTGTATATTGTTGAGTACTATATCCTATATTAAGAGAAAAAAATATATCGTAGAGCATAGAAACAACAGCAACAGGAAGCCAGATGTGAAGCTGATTTTAATGATAGCTGATTTTTTTCAAATTTATTTATTTATATTTTTTGGTGTCTTGTGAAGGTACCCCCATATGAAGCCAGATGATTTTGTTGAGTGTCCTGTGTGCCGCAAGAATTGTAATTGCAAAGCATGTCTGCGATCTACTGATCGGATTAAGGTTTGTTCTTTTCCCATTGTATACTGACTTTCCTGTGATATTCAGTATTTTACTTTTTAACTGTGGCCAATTGGTTTAATGTAGGAATTGAAGGAGAAGAAGAAAGATTCCAGCAATCATGAACGAGTTGATTTCTCTTTGTATTTGCTAAAATGCATTCTTCCATATATAAAACAGTTGGATAAAGAACAAACTGCTGAGAAAGAGTTCGAAGCTAAAAGACAAGGTATCTTTTGTTTGATAATTCTCAACTGAGGTCACTGATGTATTGGTTGACAGTGCCCTAAAAGTAATGAATTTGGATATTAGTTTTAAAGGCCTAAAGTTTTATGTAATAACATGATATTGTAATTGTGCTAAAATACCTTTCCTGCATGCACCAAATCAGCATATATTGTGTTTAGGGTTAAAATCTGATTCTTAAGCGAAATTTTAGTATTAGTTCTATATCTGTTTCATTGTCTAATTTGCTTGTGGGATGTGCAATACAGGGGTTTCACCCTTGGAGCTAAAAATTGAAAAGGCAAATTTTACACTACAAGAACGAGTCTACTGGTTAGTATTTCTCTGATTCTTTCTTGTATTTCAGTTATCCCTGTACTATTTAGTTGTTGACCTAATACTCTCTTGTAGTGACAACTGCAAAACATCAATATTTGATTACCACAGAAGCTGTGAAACGTGCTCTTTTGACCTGTGTCTTAGCTGTTGCCATGAGCTTCGTAAAGGGCAGCTTCTAGGTGGTGCAGATCCAATAGAGTGGGGATTTGTCCAGCATGAAATAGATTATCTTCATGGTATTGTAAAAAAAAAGAGAAAAACCAATGGATCATGGGTTCAGACTCAAGGTGAGACTCAGGGATCACAGGTCATTCCTGAACCACATGCTAATGCTAACGTTGAGGATCGTGGGTGGTCAAGAGCTGGGTGGCATGCAGAGAGTGATGGTAGCATACCCTGCCCAAAAGTCACTGAGGAGTGCTGCAGTAGATTTCTGGAGCTGAAAAGCATATTTGGTCGAAATTTTATCTCAGAGTTAGTACACAAAGCAGATGAACTAGCAGAAGCTTATAAGCTTGAAGATTCAGTTGAGAATCCTGATAGCTGTTGCTCATGTTTGGCGATGGCAAACACTGATGACAAAAATAAAAACACAAGGAAGGCATCTTCCCGTGAAGATTCCAGTGACGACTTTTTATACTGCCCTTCAGCTGAAGATCTAAAGCATGATGGTGTAAAACATTTTCAGTGGCACTGGAGCAAAGGGGAACCTGTCATTGTCAGCAATGTGCTTGATTGTAAGAATGGTTTGAGCTGGGAACCACTTGTCATGTGGCGTGCATTTCGTCAGATAACTAACACAAAGGGTGCTATACATTTGGAGGTCAAGGCAATTGATTGCTTAGATTGGTGCGAGGTTTGTTCAATTTTTCAATCCATAACACTCTGGATTTTTCCTTTGTTTCTTTATCTTGATTTTTTTGAGGCTTATTCCTGATTTACTTGAAGGCTCATAGTTTATCATTATTGTTGTGTTTTTGTTGACTCTTTCTTAAATAGGCATGCAGAGGAAATTGTATTGTTGCATTATGGTAGTAAATTGGAAGGGTTTTTTGATGTTATTGTAGTCGGTATGTGTTAGTCCTAGGAATAAACTTCCAGTACATGTTTGCTTGCCATATATTGTTTCTTCCAACCTTGGCAACAAATATGGGTGAACTATCAATTTATGATTCTAAAATTATTATTATAGTCTCCTGTTCTGAAGGTTTCACTTCATATCTTAACATTGAACAAACCTATGTTACCTTTCTCATTTTGTTGCTCTCTGTCTTCCTATTTCTCTTTCCTTTCTTGTTACCTGTGCACCCTGCAGTTCATGCTTCTGGACTTGCATTTTTACCCATGTATATATTCAACCATGCTCATGAGTCATGACTTCCTAGCACACTAATATATTATTGTTTTCCATTTGTACTCATTCTATTCATTGTTTCAGCAATTCTTTATGCTCTACTACTTTTACTTAACATTTTTATTCTCTTGCCGGTGATTTATACAAGCTTTACGCGAGTTGTTGATTAAATGCAGGGAGATATTAATATCCACCAATTCTTTACTGGCTATTCAACCGGACGTCAAGATTGGTGTAACTGGCCTCAGATACTTAAGCTAAAAGATTGGCCA
>JASCZI010181251.1:108303-126192 GCA_036250425.1 Stylosanthes scabra | reverse complement strand
GAATCATTTCTCCACACTTCGCATAGCCATCCAACATGGAATTCCATGAAACCAAATTTTTTCCTTGCATACTATCAAATACCTTACGAGACCACATAATATTACCGCAAGAAGCATACATGTGAATCAAAGAATTCTGGATAAACTTATCAGACTCATGCCCAGTTTTAATAATATGAGAATGGACTGACACTCCAGCTTCTAGGTTCAAAAGGCGTGCAGATGCCTTAATGAGAAAAGGGTATGTTAAGTAGTCTGGTGCAAACCCGAGCCGCAGCATCTTTATAAATACAGAGAAAGAACCATTAGGGTTTTTGCTATTTGAGTAGCCCCTTATGATTGCATTCCAGCAAAAAATTGATGGACTGCATAACTGGGAGAAAACCCTGTGGGAATAACCAATGTCCCCTGAATTTGATAGGGCAGAGGAGAAAAGAATCTTGGATACAACTGATTCATCCTGAGATAAGCCCATAGAGACCACAACAGCATGGAGTTGCTTCAGTTCAAGCATTGATTTACATTTATCAAGGAGGCCAATTAGGGTTTGGTTTGCATTTGCAATTTTACTCGGTGACAGTGATACTCCAAGCATTTGCATATATGAATTGTGAAAACTCCTGCAGGTTTAACACTTCAGGTGCAAGTCAACACAAACGAAACACGGATTAAGCAGCAGAATTTAACAATTTATAAACATAAATTGGAACATTCAATTTAAAGTTTTAAACATACATGAAGGAAATGCAGTGACTGAAACTCTTGCTAAACAAGGCATCGATGCGACTTTGAGCTTACAATGTGGGAGGCGCCTCCATTATTAAAATTGGACTTTGAGCTTGCAGCATCTAATAGTTTAAGATCAAATTGGACTACAATGCCGCCACCGGCAGTGGCAGAGATTCTAAGAAGGGAACTGAGTAGGAGCTATACTCGACGATAATGGTTCAAGAGACTTGTTCCTCCTCTAAGCTTGATCTTCGATGGATGGATGGATAAGGATCACCCGGCAGGGGAAGGCTAGCAGCGGTTCGGCAGCGATGGAACCTGGCAGGCGGTGGAATCGGACCGTGTACAACCAACCAGGCGTGGTATCCCGGCAATCATCGGCGACACCGGAGGTGGCAACTGATACCAGGCTGACAGAAAGAGCTCCGCGGCGATGGAGAAGATGTAGTCGTAGCCGAGCCAACGGTGGTGCAGCTTCCCTGTCGCAGCAGCAGATCCGACGGTGCAAAATTATCATCGCCGAAGGAGCAGCGTAGCAGCGGAGGAGGTCGACGACGGCGCTGGAGGATCGGCCATGAGATGGACGACGGTGGAGGTCAGCGACAGATTCAGGCGCCTTGTTTGGGTAGACAAAGTAGCGATGGCAGAATGAAGGCGGCGATACCGATGGACAGAGGATGACCGGCGAAGTATCAATGTAGTAGCAGTGTACGCCGAAGAAGCAGCATGCGGCGGTCGACGTCTCCCAATAGAGGCGCTGGGAGAGAATCCACAAGAAGACATATCCTTCAACCGGGTGGTTTGTGTTCCGGGTACGAATTCGGGTAGGGTGGGTATGCCAACCCGGGCCCATGACAAAAAATTTGTTTGCTTCTTAAATCTTAGTACTGCACTCTTGAATAAAAAAAAGTGCTGCACTCCAAATGGAAAAAAAAAATAATAATAATTCTATTTGCACATCAAAATCAGTCATCAAATCAGCTACTAGTATATAATATACATTAAAATATAAAATATATGTATAGTTTAACTCATTTTTACTGTGTATTTAGTATTTCAATGCGTATTATACACTAGTGGCTAATTTGGTGGTTGATTTTGATGTACACTTAGCATTGTTAAAAAAAATGTTTTCCAATTTATGACAATAATTTTTTTTTACGTGTGTCACACTGTGAGTGCGTGTGTGAATGCATGGGCGTGCAAGAAATACTCTGCGTTTGGAAGAGGAGATTAATGAGAGAATGAAACTCAAAGACTGAAATTAAATTAAGTTTGTTTATTGTGTTTGATTTAAGATGTAATAAATTAATAAGTTATATTGAGTGAAATGACTAAAACACCCTTATATTTACACAAATTCCTTCCCCCTTTCCTGACCTCCAAGACCAACAAATACAGTTGAAGACAATTAAATTTTTTCATTAGATTATGATCAACCTCAGTGTTCAATCTTTCAACACTTCGCTCAACAAAGTTGGATCAAAAGTTTAAGTTGACTAAGTTCTGGATTAATAATCAAAACAAAATAGAATTACATAAATCAAAATTAAAATAACAAAATCAAATCAATTAACCCTAATTAAGAATTCAGAAAAGAAGAGACAAAATAGAAGTCACAAAAAAAAGTCTCCAATAAAAAAGGCAGAATGATGACTATGTGAAGAAAACACAGGATTATTAATCATTGTTCTTTGATTTAGGGGTGTTTATGGCCGGCCCAGTCTCGATGAAATTTGGGTCATTTTTGATTCGGCTTCGAAATAATCCAAGCTAGGGTCTAAACCAATAAAACTTACCCAATAAAAATATGAAATCGGGTCTGGGCCTAGGCTCGGGTCACCCGGCTCCGGCCCGGTGGCCCGGTAGTATAAAAATAATATAAAAATTAAAATTTATAGTAGTGTAATTGTAAAATTATATATGATATGATTTGTTATACACAAAAAAATATAAATATGTTACTTCAAACTTTAAAATTTGGCCCAAATATGTTATGAACTCATTAGACCCACTATTATACAGTCCAACTTCTAATTCTAGAAATTAAAATGTAGATGTTTAATTATATTACATGAGTCAAGAACATGATTTTTTAATTTCGAACAAAAAAGAAAAATTCAAAATTAATAATTTCAATATATGTTAGTTGAGAATTATTGTTGAACATTATTAATGAAAGTTATAACATTCTTTTTCTTTGATAAATTTATAGAACTCTTTGATTATGTGTAATATAAGTTATTATTATTATTATTATTATTATTGCAAAAAATTATTTGGAGCTAAAATTAATAGTATTATTGCTTATATTATTATGATCGATGATTATAATTTTTTTTTAATTTAATTCGGATAGACCCGGCTTCAGCCGGGTTTTACCCGGTTTTCATCAGGCCCAAAAAGAAGGAGATTTCATCGAGTTTGAAGCCGGATTAGGGTCTCAATAATAGACCCAATGTATATTTTAAGTTGGACCTGGGTCAAAAAAGACTCGGCTTCACCCGATTTCATGTACACCTCTACTTTAATTTCTCCTTCTCCAACAATAAAGTGATGACTTTGTTGCAGTAACTCAAAGCTCTTTTCCCTTTCGTTTTAGCGGCGGCGGTTCCAAGCGGCAGCAGCAATATCGCCGGACCAACTTGAGGCAACAGAGCAATGCTAGGTTGAGGGATGTTGAGGGAGGAAGTGAGGAATCGGAATGGATGTTGAGGGAGAAAGTGAGGCAACAACAGCAAAGGTTGAGAGATGTTGGGATAAAGGGAAGGAGAAAAAAAGAATAAAGGCAAAAAAATAAAAAAGAAGAAAATGGACAGTAGAAGGGAAAAAATTAAGGGGAAGAAGAAGTTGAGCAGAGAGGAGGAGGAAAAGATATTAATTAGTCGAAGGATACTTTTGAAAATAATTATTATTAAAGTTTCAATTTTAGTCTCAATTTTCCTGTCCCTTCTAATTGGAGGTATTGAAAATATTGGAATTTTAAAGACTAAAAATGAAATTTTAATTTCAGTCTCTATCCAACAAACACAATACTGAGTCTCAGTGTTTCAGTCTCAGTCCAGTATCATAAACCAAATACTACTTCAAAATTGGTATACAAAGACTAGGAGACTGAGACTGAATTAAGTTTGATTATGTTTTGTTTAAAATTTTAAGAGATAGATAATAGAAAATAGAGATTGAATTAAGTCAATAAATGAGGAACAAATACTAATATTGAAAACTTTAATGTTGAGAGATAATATTTAAATAAAAAAATGTTATTAAAATTTTAATCCTAGTTCTTAATCCCCAATCTCGAAATTCTTATTTTAATAAATAAAAAAATAAAATATACATAATATCATATCGTTGTCCCTGACGTCGTGCAATGATGTGTATTTTTGTAATTTTTTATTTGCATGTATTTTCATAAATATAAAAAAGTTTTATTTATAAAAATAAAATGTCCTGCAATCTCTTCTAACAAAGGTACTAAAAATAAATTCTAAGAATTGAAATTGAATTTTAATTGAAACCCTATTCAACAAATATAATAATGAGTTTCAGTCTTATAGTTTTCGTCCCAATTCAGTAACCAAACGTTTAGGTAGCGTTTGGAAGAGGGACTGAGACTGGAGACCGAGATTGAATTAAGTTTGTTATTGTGTTTGGTTTAAAATTTACTAAAAGATAGAGACTGAGAGATAGAAATTAAATTAAGTCGATTGAGAAATAACAAATGTTAGTAATAGAAACTTTAATGTTAAATGAGGGTATTTAAGTAAATTTCTTTTAAAATTTCAGTCTCAGTCTTCCAGTCCCTACTATTCGGAGGTACTGAAAATACTAAAATTCTAAGTACTTTCGGTCTCTGTCAACCAAACACAATATTGAGTCGCATTACCCCAATCTTAGTTCAAAACAAATGCTACCTAATTTATCTAACAAAAAAATTGATATGTAAATAACAAAATTATATATTATTTGAATGCAATAGCGATATTTTATCCGTTCATCTAATTACATAACGTCATGTCTGTTAAAATAAATTTTTTATTGATCTTATGATTAGTATCCAAAAAATGATTGTGATTGCATAATTATATAAGAGGTTTTACGAATGTGATGCGTTAATATTAAATTAAATATAATTAATGGATGATAAAATTGATTTTTTATTAAAATATAAGATTTTTTCGTCATTTTGCTTTTTGAGAAGTCAGGGCCAGCTTTGAAAAGCTACTCTTGAGGACTTTTAAAAATCGAGAGCAAAAGCTCCTTTGCTTTTCGAGTTACCAAACGCAAAAAGGTGGCTCCTGCTTTTTGAGAGCAGGAGCACTTGATCGAAAAGCTTTATCAAACCCAATATCAAAATTTTGTATACAAATTTATATATATTATTTTTAAATTTAAGAATAAAATACCAACGAGGCTCTTGATAATGACGTCAAAAATCAAGGAGGCCCCTAATAAAAAAAGACCCTTAATCCGGCCCTGAACTTATTCTCAGTTTACCAAGTTAGCCCTTCTGTCAATAGGATGACCTAAAAATTAACGGGATTGACATACGTGGCATGTAAATGGGATGACGTGGATGTTAAGCGACAACAATGTAAATGTACTCAACTCGACCCCTGGTAAAATTATTTTTTCTCTTCCTCTTTCTTGCAAAATCCTCTCTTGTACTATGTAATTATGCAAAAGTGTAAAACCCTAATCTTCTACATCCAAAAAATTCATTAATAAGGCTTGATAGCAAAGAAAATGAAAATGTTAACAATGAAGTATAAATGGAAGATATGAACAAATGGAAGTTGTGGGTGCGTGATGAACAAAACTTAAAAAAAAAAGGTATACTGTGGTGGAAAATAAACAAATAGAAGAGGGGAACAAATGGAAATGGTGGAGTATATATCTTTAAAGCCCCTTCAAGATTACTATCTATGGCTCATGGTGGTGGAGATAAACAAATGGAAGATAAAAATTTAAAATAAATAAAGTTCATCAATAGAGGAAGAAAGAAGAAATTATCAGGGGTTGAGTAAAAGTGGGTGGAAGAAAGAAGATAAAAAATTATTAGGGATCGGGTTAGATCAAAGAAAGAAGATGAATAAATTATCAGGGGCGGGATAGTATATTCTACATGTCACTCACGGACAAATCATCACTTAACGTGTTATGTATGCATGCTCTGTTAAAGAAGACTTTACTGAAGGGCTAAGTTATCAAACGTTCACAAAAATCAAGGACCACGATGTGTATTTTTTTTTAATAGGATCTCGTGGTCCGTAATGTGTTTTGTGAGGGATCGAGTAGAATGCGCATTCTAAATTTAATGTCTGATTATTTAGTTGAACATATATATATATATAAATATAAGTTTTATGTATATCTAATATTTTTCATTTTTATATAAATTTGTGAATTTAATTTTCACATAATGTCAAAAAATTTTACATAAATAATCAATTATATATTTCTGCATCAATAAAATAACTAAACTTTAAATTCATTATTCCAAAAATTATTTAAATACTTATTTTTAATTAAATAACTGTATAAATTTTTTTTCATGATCAGTATAAATTTATTTGGTTGTTGATGATGTTAAAACTTAAAATGTAGTAGAATTTTTTATATTTTAACTTGTTACATCTTACATCACAACCATTTAGGCATTTAGCCTATTTCGTCATTATTTCATTTAATGAAAGACCGTTAATGACGATTACGAAAATGGATTAATTTCAAATTTCATTGGAGGAAAATCAAAAACATTTTTTAAAAGGAGAAAAAAAAGATATTTAATTCTAAACCTTAAATAATAAACAGAGTATATATTCTGTGTGTGTGATACTTGGATTCGTTCATCTTTTCTTCTCCGTATTTCACCTTTTTGTGTTTGTGTTGAGTCGCAGACTCTCTCTTCTTTCTTGTCTTGTGCTCTTCTTTTCTCGCTCCGATGGAGAACGACACCGCCGCCACCAACACCAACGCCAACGCCACCGCCAAACTCGCAATTGCCGGAGCCAAATCAAACGGTCACAGCGAGGATGAGGACCGCTCCAATTTCAACAACGGCGTCGAGGAGCACATGGCGGAGCAAGTGGATGAAGAAGACGAAGAACAAGCAGAAGCAGAAGAAGACGATGGCGGTGACGAAGGCGGTGAAGGGGAACAAACTGGATCTGCTTCTCGGCAACCTTCGAGAACCCCTTTCACCAATCTCAGCCAGGTCGATGCTGACCTCGCCCTCGCCCGAACCCTTCAGGAACAGGTTCCCCCTCCTTCTCTTATCTTTGATTCATTTCCTCTTTTTTGATCCTTCGTCTATGGTGGTGCCATTTGGTTGTGGTTGGGTGGGTCAGGAATCTGGGCATGGAAAACGCAATGAAGTGAATTTGTAAGGTTTAACACTAATTTTTGTTGTTTTAAGTATGTGATTCATTTTCAAGTATGTATGATGAATTTCAGATAATTGAAGTTGTTTTCTGAATTAGATTGCCTTAAACAGTTTAAACCCCAGTGTCCCTTAACAAAATTTTGTAAGTGAATCCTGAACTAGAATAGAACTAGCATTGCTTTCCACAACTGTATATGTATTAACAGGTAGCAGATCATGAACATGCAGAATACTAGGGCTCTATATCTTTGCTATGGATTCTCAACTGAAATTATGGGCATGTTGGAATCCATAATAATAACGTTGCACTTGCATATCCTTGATTCAAGTCCCATATTGATAACATATTAGAATCTCATCGAAAGATCGGTGAGGGAGTTAAGAGATGTTTATGTTGAGATGCACTAGTTTGTTTTTGAAACCTCACATGGGTTCAACTCAAATACAAAGTGTAGTTCCTAATATGTAAAATATTAACATAATATTATCTGCATTAACCTGTGACAGTCATGGTTCACAGATGCTCTTGATTTTTTTTTTTCTTTTTTTAAATTATTTCCTCTGGTAATATGTTGTTGGATTAATTATTTTAACAGGAAAGGGCATACATGATGCTTAGAATGAATAATGAAGGTAGTGACTATGGAAGTTGGGAAGCTGGGAGTTATTTGCATGATGACGGAGATGATTTTGATGATCTGCATGATGGAACTGATCTGGATGAGGACGATGAGGAGGAGGAGGAGGACGACGATGATGGTGAGGAGGATTATGAGAATGAAGATGAAGATGCATTTGACGTCCATGCTCATGACGATGCTGGAGAACATGATAATCCTATTATTGAATTTGACCCTGATGTATTTTCAAGTGATGAAGCCTATGCAAGGGCATTACAAGAGGCTGAAGAGAGGGAAATGGCAGCTAGACTCCTGGCCCTTGCTGGGATTAATGACCGTAAGTTTCTAGGCTTTAAATGGAAAATTGGTCGAAATTACATTACTTCTTAAATCATTCAGCTCTTAAAACTGCTAATTTCAATTTCAATTACAGGGGAGGCCGTGGACGCAGAGGAGCATGGTGCTAATTCTCAGGTAAAAATCTTTGTTTTGATTATGTGCTTTTTAGCATACTCATGGTTTCATCTTTGTGTGCGGCTCTTTGTGAACAACATACCAAATATTTAAAAGTTTTGAAACCTCAGTACCACATAATTAAGGGAACGTCTTTCATTTCAACTGCTGACAAAATAAACATGGTATCCCACTTGGTTGGCTTAACCTTCTGTGGAATTAAGTGTTTTCAAGTACAGATTTAACATCAGTCCAAATTCTTTTCACATTTAGATAGATCAGATTGATTTGTTGTTTTCTTCATTGAATGAAGGGATTTTATTAAATGAGGCAAATGGAAGTTTGATGACAAACTAATATCTTTGTATCGACAATATAATTAATTCCTTCCATTTCAAGTCAAAATTGCTATTCATAATTGATCAAACTGGATTCATTATATCATCTTTTCTACAATAGCATTTAATCATGTAACTTATGTACGAATGAATGTATGTATCTGCAGGATGCATGGGAAGATGTTGATCCAGATGAACTTTCATATGAGGTGGCTTTCTATACATAGAAATTTTGTGTGGTGCTGACTATCCTCTGTATTCTCTTTAACGTCATTTTCTAAGAGTATCTTCAATTGTTTTAGGAACTACTGGCATTGGGTGAAGTAGTAGGAACTGAGAGCAGGGGTCTTTCAACCGATACTCTTGCCGGTCTGCCTTCAATCAAGTACAAGACTGGGAGTGATCAACATGGAAGCAATGATTCGTATGTTGCAAATTCTGTTGTTTATTTAACATTAGCTGTAATCAAGCTATACAATGGTATATGATTCTGCTGCCCTGTTTCAGGTGTGTCATCTGCCGGATGGACTATGAGGATGATGAGTCTTTGACAGTTCTTTCCTGCAAACATCTGTACCATCCTGAGTGCATCAATAATTGGTTGAAAATAAACAAGGTATTGTTATTCTTCTCCCCCCTTGATGTATATTCTTTATATCAAGTCTGAAAAGCATGCCTTTAGGGTAACATGATGGAATCAAATTAATTAAATGAAGTCCTTTAGCCATGTAGTTCTTCCATCTAATAGGCTAGTCTTTTGATTGGGACTCTCTTCATCGAGTATCAGTCAGTTATTCAAATGTAAGAGCACCATATATCAACATCAAGTAAATTACCTTGTCCTTTTTTACAAATGTTGCTGAATGTTCTGCTTGAAATGGTAGTATTTGTAAATTGTAATGAAGCTGCTATTAACGTCTTTTTGTTGGCAGGTTTGCCCTGTTTGCAGTACTGAGGTATCTGCTTCTGGGAGCAGCTAGTAGGGAATTTAATAGCTGTCCTTCAAAATGAAGAAAAAGTGGTGCAAGTTGAGGGCTATTACCCCTATTACCCCATATATTAGTACATGCCATATTGAGGAGAATAGTTTGTGGTCATCCCTCTCCTCTGCTCTGGGTTTTAGTTGTAACTTTTGCAATCAGCTCTCAGATTGTCTTAATGGAATGACTGGCGTTATAGCAGAGCCCATTTTATTTTTTCCTTTTGTTTTCCACTCTACAGTTCTTATAAGGGATAAAGTGGCTAGTTACCGATTCTCTCTCTCTCTCTCTCTCTCTCTCTCTCTCTCATATCATATTTAACTCATTAAGGTGGTGCATCATAAAACAAGTCTAAAATAACTTAAAAACAAATAATTAAAGTACCAATTAGAAGTAAATTTCGTATTTCCACATTGTAATCAATCACATTCAAAAATAGAAAAAATCCTGTCAGAAAAAAGAAAAGAACTGAACTGAGGTTCCCTTATTCCTTTCAGTTTTTGAACACCCGGCGATCATTACTTTACTGCATTGTAAATTACAATGTTTTTCCAAGAACACTACCTTCCAAGGAAGGAATTACGTTTAGAGGGGTTACTATGTTTCTATAAATAATCCCATCAGAGAGATTGCTGCAACAATATGACTGCCAAGAAGCCCCTTAACATCTATTGTCAGAGCAGGGAGCAGCAGAAAGGGGAGAATCGCCATGCTATGTTTAGTTTCTATTTTTCTCCGTTCTATATATCATTTATTGCTCTCTTTCTCTGACCCTTCCATTCTTTTGTTCCTGTTCCAATTTGATATGTAACTTCGAGCCAAAAAGTGGTTGACTAGAAAAGACCAACACTTTCCCTCCAAACAGTTCAAAATCCATGTGTTGGGATTTTTCCCTCTTCCCTTAGTACCTGGATACCAGAGGATGTTTGATGATCATTGGAAAATCTACTTATCGCATCTACTGCAATACTGTAATTTTTATCATGGGGTTCAGGAAAAGATTCTGAATCAACCATCTCTTTGAAAATCTCAAATGCTGAAGTCAAGTTTAGATCAGACAAGAAAGCACTCATCAATGCAATATAAATGAATGAGTCTGCTTTCATTTCTTTCTGTTCCATCTCACGCAAATAAGGAAGGGCTGTAATTGGCCTACCACATTTGCAAAGACCATGAATGAGTGCCATAAAAGCAATTCGATTCGGCGGACAACCCTTTCTTTCCATCTCATTCCAAACCAGGATAGCATCATCAGGCCTCTCTTCTCTGCATAATCCATCCACCAAAGTTGTGTATGTGATGACATTTGGTTCCCTACCTTCTCCGGACATTTTGGAAAGAAGCGCTATAGCCTTATCAACGTAACCATTCTTGCACCAACAATCTATTAGCAAATTGTATGTAACAACCGAGGGAGATAGACCCTTCAAAACAATGTCATCCAACAAATTCTCAGCTTCTGCGAATCTGTTCGCCTTGCAAAGCCCTCTAATCATTATGTTGTAAGCAACCACATCAGGACAGTGGCCGTGAGAACACAAACCCCTGAATAAATTCAATGCTTTATCCACTTCCTGCATCTTGATCAAGCCACCAATTGCTGGAGAATAGGAAACTATATCAGGAAGGAAACCTTCTTGAATCATGCTGTTAAGGAAGCTACATGCTTCTATTGCCCTCCCATGATCACATAGCTCTTTCACAATACAGGTTGAATGTTTTATCCACGGTTCATGCCCACAAGCACGCATCTCCTTCAGCATATTGATGGCTCCTGAAACATCCTTCCTTTTACACAGGCATCCATATATTGAGTTGTAGGTGAAATGGGTTGGTTCAACTCCAGATTCTTTCATCTCTGTCAGAAGCTCAAAGCTTTCCTCCAATCTATTGGAGTTGCATAGATCATTAATCAGATTGTTATAAATTGAAATATTTGGTTTGCAAGCTGATTGTTGCATATCATGGAAGAGGCTCAGGGCAAGGTCCAGCTGACCATTTTTGAGCAAGCCATCAAAAACAATGCTGAAAGATGTGATATTAGGTAAGACCAATCTCTTGACCCTGATGAAATTATTTATATCAGCATCAGTACCAGATTTGCTTCGAATCATCATCTGAAGAAGTTGATAAGCTTCATCCATCAACCCATCACCAGCAAAACTATTCAAAACAGCATTATAAATCAAAGCAACAGTTTTATCATCTTCCTCTTCTGGGATTTCTTCTAGTATTCTCACAATCATAGTCTTGTCTGATAAAGATGACAGCAAGTTCGTGAGGATTCCAACATCAGGCACGATGCCGAGTTCCTTCATGTCAGAAATCAAGCTCAAAGCTTTGTCAGTCTCTTTATTCCTGCACAGTCCTCTGATCAGAACATCAAACAATGAAACATCAGGAGTGAAACCAGCCTCCCTCATTTTATCAAACAATTGGAGGGCCTTATCAATCCGAGACTCTTTCGCAAACCCATGAATCAGAACACAAAAAGTCTTCTCATTTATTCTCATTCTCTGCTCCTCCATTCTCTCCACCAACTCAAACGCCTTATCCACCTCACCGCATTTGCTGAAAGACAAAGCCAGCATGGTCCAAACACGTTCATCAACCCAACCCTTCTCCTGCATTGTGTTAAAAACACCCAAAGCCTCTTCAAACCTGCGAGAATTGCAATAAGCCTGAATCACCGGGGTCAAGGTGAACTTATCGAATTCCCATCCAAACCTGCGCATCTCGTTCAACCTCTTCTCCATCAAATCAACGGAACCAGACTTAGACAAAACCTCTAACAAGCAATTGTAACAGTAATAATTTGGAATGCAGAGTCCCTTCACGCGCATTTCATCAAACACCTGGTTGGCTTCTTCGACCAACCCAGCAGTGCCGAGGCAGCGAAGCAAGAAACCGAGTGCCCCAGGAGGGAAAGAGCAACGAGATTGGACGATGTCTTTGAGGAGGGACTTCAAAGGAAGAATTTGGCGGGAACGGGATAAAATTGAAGCCATGGCATTGTAGGTATAGCAGGTGTGGCGGTAGCCATGTTGGGTTGAAGTCCAATTGAAGAATCTGTGAGCGACCTTCCAGCTGTGGAAGCGGTTGAGGATGGATTCGACGAGGTGAGAGGTGAGGGAGGGTGCGATTTGGCTGAGTTCAGGGGTGTCTGGAATGAAGGGTTGTTTGGTGAAGATGGAGATCAGGGCATCGATGTGCATAGGAGAAGAAGAAGAAGAAGTGGGTGGTTGAGAAACCGAATGAGTGGTGGAAGTTGAAAGTGGTAATCTTTTGGAGAATAAGGGATAACAAAGAGCACAGGGTTTCGGTTTCAGGATTCGCACTGCCATGAGAGAAAGCAAGAAGGCCAAGAGAGAGAGATCAGTTGCACTCCGTAAGAAAATGCTCGTGTGCCTTGAAGTTGGATTACGCTGTTTTTAAGTTGATTAAAATTAAATTCATAATTTAATTAACAAAATTTTAAAATAAAATGCTAAGTATACTACTGCTTATCTCCGTACATCTTACGATACAAAAAATGTAAACATCAACTGCATTTGCATGTGATTTAAACTAGTCTCACTGGACTGAATTTTCTTTTATGTGAATTCTTTACAAGAGTGGTTAATATCCTAAGTCATTCTTAATTCTTATCTTGGTAATTGCTCTAGTAGTCTTTTGTTTAGTTCTTTACGGGCCATTTTCTAACCATTCATTCTATATGAGCTTCAAATGACCATTGATCCATTTTCCCTATGTATTTGTCTATGGTTTAAGTTTCCCTTAGCTCAAGATACTATAGCATGACCTTTGTTCCTGTTCTATGAGATCTTATACTTTTGGGTTTTGGATCAATGATCACTGTGATACGTACTTACAATTTTGCACGTACTCCATTTGCAAAAATAACTACATTTTTATTTAACTGCATAAATGGTTATCCAAAAGAAAAGAGGTACATGATAGACCTTATAAAATAAAAGTGCATGTATAAACAGAGAAGTTGATGTTGGTGGTGCTGCTGATAGTGTTCTGAATCACTCATTTAAGCCTTCCACAAAATATCGTACAAACATCAAATTTCACCCGAAGCCCCTTATTGCTTAATAATGTTGCCAATTAGGCAATTACACTTTTGTCAAACAACAAAGGGAAACCAAAAAAGGAGTAGAAACTCACAAATTTACTCAAACAAAACATCCTGTATTTGCAGCTTATGTATTATGTTATACAGTTGACTCAAGAATGTAGAAATCCGGCAAACTGAGAGAAAGAAACAGAATTTCGATTCGCATCTACGAAACTGAGATTGATTCCAATAAAGCATCCACATACTCTTTGAGTTTAACTTTAGTGATTGCACCTTCTCTTCTGCTTTCTGGAACTTCCTTCCCATTCTTGAAGAGGATCAATGTTGGTAGCCCATAAACTTTATACTCTTCAATTAGCCGTGGGTTCGCATCATGATCAATCTTTACCACTCTTAATCTGTCTTCATATTCCTGCAATTAAACATTTCAAGCATATTCACATGTGAAAGGGTTTCGTTCCAAATGAAGACAAATGAAATAAGACAACACTCTAACCAACATACTAAATTATTATCAATTAATTAATAAAGAGTGAAAACGCAAAGAAAGAATTCTTCAGGAAAAACAAATTTGCAGAGAGAGAGAGAGGGACCTGAGCTAGGGATTCCATGGCGGGAGAGATCAAACGGCAAGGACCGCACCAGGTAGCGACGAACTCAACGAGAACGGGACGGGTAGACTTCAAGACGGTGTCGCTAAACTGTATCTCGTTGATCTCGGTGATGGCGGCGCCGCACGTAACGGTGAACTGACGGGAACACCGGAGCTTGGGACATGTAATTCTTCTTCGAGAGGAATAAAAGGAAAGCCTCGCCGGAACGGAACAGTGAACCAAAGGAACGGCAGAGTATGAGGAAGAGGAAGAGGAGGTAGATGCAACTGTACGGAGCGGAATCGTTGGGAGTGAGAGAGATGCCATTTGAGAATCGCCAATCGCAGAGGAAAGGCTGTGAGTGAAGTTGAACGATAAAATAAAATGTGATATCTGATATGATAATTGATAATCCACCTACGACTTGAGAAATGCCAGGAACCAGTGTTGTCACTCTCCTCAGTCGTCCCCCTATTTTATTTTATTTGTAATTTATTCTTGGCCACACGTACATTATATGCCAAATATATCACTAAAATAATCAAATTTAGGGCTGCGGAATAATTCATTTTTTTTAAAAAGAGATTGTTGGTATAAATGCATAAGAATTTAAGTATTGAAATACAGTGGAGAGGAAAAACGATGAAGATACGAAGAGTTCTCCTCGTGAGTGATTAGACGATTATCATATGAATGTTTTTCATTTTATCCATATAAAGACATTTTCCTTGTAAAATTGGCCTTATAAATAATGCTAGAAAAAGTAAGAATAGTTTATCACTTTATATTATATCAAGTTTGACTTTGAATGTGAATACTCTCAATTGCTTAATATAATTTTACCACACAAAAAAATATAAAGGGCCAACCCAGTTCAAGTCCCACTTGGTGGGGTGCTGGGGAAGGGAATATACTAGCAGCCTTACCCCTACTTTCGTAGAGAGGCTGTTCGAACCCACGACCTCAAACTCCACGGTAAGTGAGCTTACCGCTGAGCCAAGCCGGCCCTTCACACAAAAAAATATAATGATCCTAAATTTGGCAATATACAAAATTTGTAACAAGACTTCCAGAACTTATCAGCCATCAGCTGGGAACTCTGGATTGTTCATCATAAGCCATGGCCAACTGTGAATCAAAATATTCATAATTATCTTCTTGATCATTGTCATGGTCATTGTCGCTGTCCTCGTCGTCATCGTGTTGATCACCTAATTTGCTAACGCCATTAACTTTGGGTAAATTGGAATGCAACACAAGGTCATTAGCCTCTCTTCTCTCCTCCTCTGTATCTGCTAAAGATAGAAGGACGTTTTTGGCTTTCTGATCAGGAGACTTCATTTCCTTGAACCAAAGGACGGCGCTGTCAAAGTCACCGGATTTTCCATATGCATCCATGATGGTGGTCAGAATAGTATGATTCGTTTTGATGCCGCGCTTAAGCATTTCCTCATGCTTCTGTGTTACCTTCACAAGATCATTTATCTTAGCATAACCTTTGATTAAGGTTCCATAGGTTACAACATTGGGCTCAAGACCATCTTGTATCAATCTCTTGAAAAACATCTCAGCACCCTCCATGTCAGATGCATTCACATAAGCTGATAACATGGTAGTGTATGAGCAAATATCTGGCGAGCATCTGCATGGAGAAAGTACAATGATATGAGCAGAATGCACAGACTACTTCCTCATCACCCATTAAAAACAATGTTTTGAGTTTTGACAGTAAGAGAGATTTATATTTTAAAGGGTCATAAAGTAAGATGCTTATTGTTTTCTTTATTTGATCAAACATAAACCACTCTCCGAAGAAGAAACCAACAGGCTGAGCCGGTCAGTGATTTCTTGCAGAAATGGAATCCTCTTTACTGATTAATGGATCACAGTATAAGGATTAAGAAGTAAAATTTACCTTTCTCTTCTCATGCTCTTAAAAACTGTCCGGGCTTGTTCTACCATTCCCGATATTGAAAATGCATCGAGTAAAATATTGTAAGCCTTCTTGGTTGGTCTGTGAAACAGAAGAAAATTCTGTAACTTTAAAAAACCTTGCACTATGAAAACAACAACTAAGTTGCCAGAACCATATAGACGGCAATCAACAACAGTAAAAATATTGAGCTGTTAGGTTCATCCATGTGAAAAATATAGTATTCAGGCCAGTTGATACATGCGCCAGGTAATTCTTACGGGTTAAAGCTTTCTTTCAAGTCATGATGTAATAATCATATTCTTTAACATACCTGACACCGGCATCAAGCATTTCCTCAAATACAGCAAGTGCTTCTTCCTCCCTTCTGGCCTTCCCGTAAGCACTAATGAGTAAGGCATAGCTCACAACATCAGGTCTGAGACCAGCTCTTTGCATCTAAAATAAGGCATTGACTTCAAAATCTGATGAATTAATTATAAACAATATATTAAAGGGGGAACAGAGCAGATGAAAACTAATGGACAGTCTTGAAAATTACTCATATCAAATAAATTTTCTGTCCAAAGTTACTACTGCTATATAAATACTTGATTTTCCACTAATGGTTTGGTATTTTATTAAAAATCTGATTGAAACAGACTGACATCACTGTGATACAAAGGACTAGGGGATGAAAATTGAATCTTTACTGAAGAATTGCAGCCTATCTTCATTTGAAGAAGCATTTCCAAAACATAGGAGAAAAAAAAATTGTTGTTATTCATATGGAGTATAATCAAATTATTCCTTTACACAAGCAAAGCTCAAAACCAGTTCCCTTTCCTTTGGAAATAACAAAGTAATTCAATGTTGAATGTACACATATTAAGTTTTCAAAGAAAAAAAAAGGCAATAAAGAAGATAATGTTGCATGTAATAACAATTCGTAGAATCAATACAAGAGCTGGAATTAGACTATCCCAATCAACCACAGATTTTATGAAAGATAAGTTTGATAGACAATTAATTTTACCTGATCATATATGTTTGAAACTTCCTTGTAATTTGTTTCAAATGACATCAAGCTGTTATATGTAACTGTAGATTGTTCGATTCCACGTTCAGCCATCAGTGCAAATGCCTTGCGAGCCTTTTCATAACTTCCTGCCTTCTTATACATATAAATCATCATATGAAACATCTTCTGATCTGGTTTCAAAGGCGACTTTTCATCATTTAGTAGATTTTCAAATACTTCTTCAGCTTCTTTAAACTTGTTCCCCTACAAGCATATCAGTCATAAAAAAGCAAAATCAAAAGTCAATGACATTAACTCAGTGGTATTTCATAAGGCAAAACAGAAGTGCATAGAACAAAGATCTATGTTTACCTCAACAAATGCTTTGAGTATTATCTGGTATGTTATTGCAGAAGGCTCAGGGCCCGATCTCTGCATCCTCCGAAATATTGTTTCAGCACTATTGTATCGGCCTCCTTTTGCATATGCCTCCATAAGTGCAGTCTGAGCTACTACATTTGGTGGATACCCATTCTTATTCATCAAACTCAAGACCTTCTCAGCACTATTGAAGTCCCCCATCTTTCCATAAGCTGTTATAAGCATAATAAAATCCATCTTACCAAAATCCCACCAGCTTTGAGTCCGAAGCCATTCAAGAATCTAGAGAGTTAAAAAACCAAACATGTAGCAGTCAATTATAAGAATCATCAACAAAGTAACAAGCAAGAACTTCATAAGGGCACAAAAAGGGTTATATATATATTTTTC
>JASCZI010181251.1:92038-108293 GCA_036250425.1 Stylosanthes scabra | reverse complement strand
TCAACAACAAAGTTCCACCTTTTGAGTTGTTTATACCTAACCAAGGTACCAAGGATAAGGTCTCTAGGAAGAGTTTGGTTTGTTTTCTTCTCAGAAATGAGCACGGCGACGGCGGAACCGTTCTCTTCGATTTGGTTCATGAGCCTCCTCCAATTCTTCTGATCAGCTTCATCAGCAGCATCCTTGAACACTTCCAATTTCTTCCTTCTCTGCATGAACTTTCTAGGTGCAAGCATCCCCATACACACCACCCCCATTCTCCCACTCATCTTCACCCTCCCAATTCCATACTCTCTCTTACTGCAACAAACCCTACACTATTACACAACAAAAACAGGAAGGGGGAAAAAAAGAAAAAAAAAAAAGAAAAAAAAGAAAAAGAAAAAATAAACAAGATTCAAGATTGAGTACCTAGTATAAAGTGGCTTCAACGGAAGTTGTCCTAAATGGTAGTGCGTCTTCGAAATGATGCTACACATAGCACAAAACCACACCTATGAAAAAGAAAGTGTTCTCTGCAATAACTTTTCCCAATCCTGAATCCGTTTTGTTGCAAAATTAGAGATGAAGCTGTAAATATCTTGTTTTGTATATCATCATCAATTCATCATTATCAATATCATCCATTGCAATTTATTTATCGGGCCAAGAGAAAATGAAGAAACTCGGGTTGGACTAGCCCAATTATATTTGGGCCTGGCCCAATAACAGGCCCAGTTTTTTGTTCTCTCTTTTTTACGAACGGAAGGCGAAGAGGGAGGGTGCTTCTTTCTCCTTCGTTTCATTTCAAACCAGCAACTTTGATTTTCGGCGTTGTCATAGCGAGAAACCATGTCGTCCGGCGAGGCCGTCGTCGGCGGAGCCAAGCCCTACTTCTGCCACGTGTGCACTCGGAGAATCACCGTCTCCGATGAATCCGAGCCTTTCTGCCCGTTTTGCCTCCAAGGCTTCGTTGAAGAATACACCGATCCCAACCCTAATCCTAACCAAAACAACCCCTTCGGTTTCGGCTCCGATACTTCCTCTGATATGCAACTTCCTTTCCACCCGTTGTCCATCCTCCCTTTCCTTCTATCCTCTGCCGCCGCCTCCTCCACCACCATCGACCTCCAGAACCCTCGCTTCTTCTCCAGTTCCGCCGAATCCAGCCCCCGACCCCAGTTTGTTCAATCCGAAATGTTCGACCCGTTTATGTTTCTCCAGAATCATCTCCAAGGGCTTCGCGCCGACGGAGCAAATGTACAATTCGAGATCAACCACCCTTCGGAGCCAGGGTTTCGCCTTCCGGCGAACATCGGTGATTACTTCCTCGGTCCCGGCCTCGAGCAGTTGATTCAGCAGCTAGCCGAGAACGATCCCAACCGTTACGGTACCCCGCCGGCGTCAAAGACCGCCGTGGAGAATCTTCCGACGGTGACGGTGGACGACGAGTTGCTGAACTCAGAGCATAACGAGTGCGCGGTTTGCCAGGACGAGTTCGAGAAGGGGTCGCAGGTGAGGCAGATGCCTTGCAAACACGTCTATCACGATGATTGCTTGCTTCCGTGGCTTCAACTGCACAATTCTTGCCCTGTTTGCCGGTATGAATTGCCCACTGACGACCCTGATTATGAGAATCGGAATCGCCAGGGGGGCGACGGTGATGGTTCGAGGTCTGGCGGTGGCGGTGGCAATGGCAGTGGCGCTGATGGCAGCGGCAGCGGTGACGCTTCTGGGGGTAGACCTGTTCAGAGGACCTTTACGATATCTTTGAGGTACCCGTTTGGTTCGGGTGCGTCTCCTCAGGAAAGTAGCGACAGAGGATGGGGAAGTAGGCAAGAAGATTTGGATTGAACCCAATGGAGAAGTGAGTTTGTTATGATTTCAGGATTGAATTGAATTGAATTGTTCTTTTCATAGTGATGTTTTTCTCATTATCCATACGAAGTTATTTGTTGTTGTTGTTGTAAATTATCTGAACTGCATCTGTGCTTTTAACTGGTGATTTGTTAAACTATAATAATATTCTTTTTTTATACTTCCATTATCTCAATTTTTTTTTAAAAAAAAATTTAAGTTTGTTGTCTCTTAGTGAGAGCTTATAAGTTATATCCAAGGAGGAGGTTGTTTATGTGGGAAACGGGTGGGGGAAGGTAGCTTTAATCTCTCAGCATAAAGAGTTCTGCTGCACTAACTTTCTTTATTTAACTTATGAAATCTTAAATATTCATATAGAAGATTTTCTTTCATCAAAGATTGTTCTTGTTAGACTGAAGTGAAAATGAAGACATGTGATGATTCAGTAGTACTCTACAACACCTGAGGTAGAAACGCTGTAGCCTGTCGGAATTGAACTAGGGAATTGGGATCATTTTCAGCTACTTTATCAATAATGCAGATGTTTGAAGAGGAATCATTGTGTATATGTTTTGACACTCTTACACCCTTTTCATACATAAATGCAATCAATTGTAATTTGTATAACACCTTGGTGGAGAAAAATCTTTTTGAGATAATTTAAATTGTGCACACCTATATCACATGACATTGGGATAGTTATCTTTTAGATTTTAATCAGTAGAACTAGCTACTAGGATTTGAAGAATTTTCTGAAATCCTTAATAGTGTTTTCTAAGACAAACTTGATAAATCTTAGCCTTAAGATGTCATGAGTCGTTATTTTGTACTTCTTCCAAACTCTTTTAAATTTGTGTATGTCCATGCACATGTTTGATCTCTTGTTATTCTAATTAACTGTAAATATGTGGATTGTTAATTAGCTTTTTGGATATATTTGTGTATTCAATAATTATGAAGCTAAAAGTGTTCATATCAAATATATAACTGCAGGTTACCGTTGGAAAGTTGGGAACCATGCGATGCGCTATTTAGACGATTTCTTGTCTTTCCAAAACCCTGGGGCGGCACTTCTCCCTCTCCCTCTATAGAGATATTAGGCACTGTTGTTTAAGGTTCGATTGGTTTTTTTATGTACAGATCATTTTGCAACTTTGAGTATACGCTTTGGTGTTATCCGAGTATACCCTTTGGTGTTATCCAATATCAATACCGCCTTTTATTTACTTTCTTTCTTGGGGCAACATATGAGACAGTTATGTCGCCATATTATAAGCTCGATCCTTCTCTATCTAGGGTCGGATTGTATTGGAATGATTAGCCAGACTCGCATACTATATTTAGATCGAATTTTAGATTTAAAAAAAAAATCATTTAGGGAGGGTCCATGTAATTTTTTCTAATTATTAAATCGAAAGCTGATGTGTTAGTTGTTATAATTATTAGCGTATGTTAATTAGCATTTGGTTTAAATAATGGCAACTAGTAATTTAAATTAAAATTGCATCCCTCTGCATCCTTCTTTAAATTCAATGCATGTTTTGGAGAGTCGATTTGTCCCATTTTTCAATTGGTTAGAGGCTGTTTTGGGAGTTTCAATTCATTAAAGGGTGCCTTTGGGAGTTTCAATTCATTAAGGATTGCCTTGTCCAAAACGAAAAAGTTCAGGAATCGAAAGAGGTGTTTACTCTTCGAAAGAGGTGTTTACTCTTTTGGATAATCCCTATGTCACGGTATGCATACATTTTTCTTATTAGTTTAATATTAGTAGTCAATTTTTAAGGTTTTTTATTTTTTCACAAAAGATGTATTTAAAAAAAAAGTTGTCCTTGAAAATTCTGATAACACTTTTCTATCCCATAGATTTTTTGGTTTAAAACTACCCTCAAAACCACCACTTCTCTAGACCATTTTTCTATAAGCTCTTTCTTTCACTAGACAAACTATATGGTGGCCCAAACTTCTCCTTCCATATGTGTTATGGTGGCCCAAACTTCTCCTTCCATATGTGTTATTAGCGCAGTGACTTGTGGAGAAGGAAGTAACACTGATGGAGATAAAATGATATTTTTATCTTTTAAAAAATTAAGAATAATTTTAAAGTATAATTAAGGACTATTTTGAATAAAAAATAATTTTGAGTATGATTTTGATTTTTTTTAAACCTTAAAAAAAATTGAGTGATTTTTTTAAATTATTTTTTACAAAATTAAAAGTAATTTTGTATTTGAGCATGTCCTGTAATAATAATATCTTTTTATTCGTCAATTGTATTTGTGTACAATAATATAAAAGATATTTTTATTTATTTATTATGTTAAAATATTTTTTCGAAAAAAAATCTCTTAAAAATGTGAAAAATATCTTCTAAAAAAATATTTTTTTATTTTATTAGTGTTTTTATTTTTTACTATTAGAAACTACTCAAACACGTTTATTAAAAATAAATTTTAACCAAATAATGACATCCAAGCAAGCTCGCCAAAATACATTGTACAAATAATAAAAAAATAATAAAGTATTAAACATCAATTGAGGTGATTTATTATCCATATTTAGCATTAACATGGAATTTAAGAAAAATTTAATAATTGAATTGTGTTTGAGAGATAACAAAAATTTTTTTTGTCACATTTCAAATTCGATAAAAATACCTAAAATTGGATGGTTTTGTCATAATTTTTTAATTACAGAATATTTTTTGTTTAAGTAATTTTGATATTTTTTCTCGACTTACAAAAATTTCAGGAGTAATATTATAGGTGGTATACCCTTCTTATATCATGGTGTCATTAAGGATATGTGTATGAGATGTTGAAGTGGCTGCACATTTGCATGTTCTGCAGTTCTGGTCTTATTTGTATGAGCGTTGTATCATGATCTATTGTTGGATACTTTTTTTTTTGATAGACTGAATTTGATAAATTTTTTGACGGAACAAATATTTTTTGAAGAATAAGTATAGGTAGCCAACTTATAAAACAACCAACATAACCAACATAGTAATTTTTTCCTAGGCCGCCTCTCCTAATCGTATAGGTCCTGATTGCCATCGTCTTCATCCTGCTGTCAAAATCACCGTCATCACCATCATGGCTATTGGAGTTGTTCTCTGGCTTGACAGGGAAAAGACCTTTCTCCATGGAGTCCATGAGCTTAAAGTGGACCCAAGAGGAGTTGAATCACACCACAAGAAGGAACCTTGGGTGTTGGATCTCGTTGTGGTAGCGCTTCCGGAGCTTCTCCCTCTTCTTGCGGCATTTTACAGTGATTGTGTGCGATGACAGGAAGAGAGAGGCGGAGCACAAATGTTGGATCTGGAGGAGAGGTGGATTGAAACTTGTGAGGGAGAGGAAGGGGAGGCCATGGAGAAGAGAGATAGAGATAGAAAAAGATAGAGACTGAAAAGAGAAAGAAGGAGGAGTAGAGAAAGAGAATAGGAGGCTAAGAAGGAAAGAGACGGAGTAAGAAAGAGGGAAGGAACAATAGATGATCAATTTTATTTTGGTAAATGTTCTATTTTATTTGTTTTGATGATCTATTTTTAATTTTAGAGGGTCAATTTTTTTTTTGGATGATCTATTTTTTGATTTTAGATATTCACTTTTTATTGGTTACTATTGGCTATTATTATGTTGGTTACCTAGCATTAATGCTACAGAGCGAACATTAGAGAGCCAATAATTAAGTTATCATCCAAAATTTATATAATACTTTCTTATAATAATTATACTTGTGTTGGTTGCTTGATTCATTTTAGCCTTAAAACCTGTTACAGACCGACCCAATAAGGCCCAATTCAATAATCAATAATAATCACAGAGGAGACCGGAATGCTTACTGCAAGTATCATAAGCAAAACGGTCAAGACACAGAGGATTGTCGTGACCTCCTCGAATTTGTCGAGAAAGGTTTGAAGAAGGGAAAGTTCCGTGAATACACCGGAAGAAGCAGTGATCGAAGAGACGATAGAAAGACAAGGCAAATGACAGACAGTCCGGAAAGGTCCACTGAAAGAAAAGATGAGCCCAAAGACGGAGTGACTACAAGGGAGATCAAAATGATTTCAGGAGGGCTCCCAGATGAAGGAAACTCGCCGTCTCGGAAGGCGGCCAAAAGTAGCAAACACTCATGCCTCGCTGTGGAAGTCATGCCTAGGGCATTGCATGATAAACCACCTCCAGAAATCACGCTCTCTTCGGAGGAGATCGGAAGAACAACCAACACTCTAAATCCTCCCCTAGTGATTTCCATGGATGTTATTGATGCCACAATCCGACGAGTCTTCATAGACCAAGGAAGTTCAGCAGACATCCTCTTCCGGTGTTGCTTTGATGCACTCGGACTCACTGACAAAGACTTGGAAAGTCATTCCAACGAGTTAGTCGGCTTCTTTGGTGAAAGGGTAACTCCAGATGGCTTTGTGACGCTATGGGCCACTATAGGGGACCACCAAATAGGCGAAGTATAAAAGTAAGGTGGCTGGTCGTCAACCATAACTCCGCCTACAACGCGATTATGGGAAGACCGACCCTCAACCGGATAGGAGCGGTTGTAGCAACCTCCATCTTGACAATGGAGTTCATAACATATGGAGGAAAAATAGGCGTACTTCACTAGACAAACAAGAAGCCGAGAAATGCCACAACGCCACCTTGCACATTTCCAAAGAGCAACTTCCGAAGCTGGAGAAGTCGGAAGAAGCCAAAGGATGCCTCTTAGTAGATCTCGAGCCACCAGAAAAGAAGGCCCATGAGAAATCGAGGTCGGAAGGCGATCTCCAGCAAGTCCAAATAGGGCAACAGTCCGAGCAGGTGACCATGATCTCGAGAAACCTGTCGGAAGAGCTAACGGATAAGTTAACTCAGTTTTTGAGGATGAATTCTGATTTCTTTGCATGGACAGGGGCTGACATGCCTGGGATAGATCCGAACTTCTCCAGTCACAAGCTGTCCATCATACACGGAAGCAAGCCGGTAGCTCAAAAACTACGACGTATGAGCCCGGAAAAGGTGGCTGAAACAAAGAAGCAAGTCCAAAGCCTTCTTGTGGTAGGATTAATCCAAGAGATTAAGTACCCCACATGGCTCAGTTATGTGGTAATGGTACCCAAGAGCAATGGGAAGTGGCGAATGTGTATCGACTACACCAGCCTGAATAAAGCATGTCCTAAAGACCCATACCCACTCCCAAGCATTGATGGATTGGTAGACAAAGCTTCCGGATACAAATTCTTCTCGTTCATGGATGCCTACTCCGGATACACAGATTCCGATGTATCCCGGAGATGCTGAAAAGACAGCATTTATCACTCCCATCGGCAGCTTTTACTATAAGGTAATGTCGTTCGGGTTGAAGAATGCAGGATCCAAATACCAAAGGCTCATGGACAGAGTGTTCAAGGAACTACTCAGGGCTTCCTCGAAGTATATATGGATGACATGCTAGTCAAGGCAAGGGCGGAGGAAGAATTAATCCCCAATCTGGAGAAGGTCTTCGGCAATTGCGGGAGCACCAAATGCGTTTAAACCCAGCAAAGTGTGCCTTCGCGGTCGAGGCCGGAAAATTCCTCAGTTTTATGCTAACTAATAGAGGGATTGAGGCTAACCCGGAAAAGTGTCAAGCCATTATTTCCATGAAGCAGCTGGAATCTTTGAAGGAAGTACAGATCCTGACTGGCAGACTAGCAGTCCTCTCCAGGTTTCTAGCAGCTTCAGCCGTGAAAGCAACCCCCTATTCAAGTTGATGAAAAAAGGGGCAGAATTCAAGTGGACGGAAGAGTGCGAAAGAGCCTTGAAAAGCTTCAAAGAGTACCTATCCGCACCGCTGATCCTAATCAAGCCAGAGCCGGACGAACCACTCATAGTATACTTGGCCGCCACTGAAGAAGCAGTCGCGGAAGCCCTAATCCAAGAAAAGGATAAGGTACAGCAGCTGGTGTACTTTGTAAGCAAAACCCTTAAAGGGGCGGAGCTGAAGTACCAAAGGTTGGAGAAGCTGGAACTAGCGCTGGTTGTAACCGCCAGAAGGCTACGATAGTATTTTCAAGCCCATCCCATTGTGGTCAAAACGGATCAGCCGTTAAGACAAGTGTTGCAGAAACCGGATCTGGCCGGAAGAATGTTAAGCTGGTCAGTAGAGCTCTCCGAGTACCACATCAGGTACGAAGGAAAGACAACAATAAAAGGACAAGTAATGGCTGACTTCATTGCGGAGCTCACTCCCAATGCTCCAAACTTCAACTCCCCGACATAGATCCTCCACGTAGACGGATCCTCAAATAATAAAGGAAGCAGAGGAGGCGTGCTCCTGGAAGGACCAGATGGAGTCACCATAAAAATAGCCGTAAAGTTCCAATTTCAGGCAAGTAACAACCAGGCGGAATATGAAGCGCTGATAGCAGGCCTTAAGCTGGCAAAAGAGGTCGGAGTCTTAGAGCTAGAAATAAAGTCCGACTCTCAAATGGTCACCTTCCAGGTGAACGGAAGCTATCAGGCTAAAGATCCTCAAATGGCCAAGTACCTGGAGAAGGTCAAAGAGCTTCAAGCCTTTTTTAAGCAAGTACAGGTAAAGCACATCCCTCAGAAGGAGAAGGACCGGGCGGACACTCTCTCAAAGTTGGCAAGTACCAAACCGAGCGGAAGCAACCGCACACTCATTCAAGAGATCAAGGAAAAATCCTCCTTTGATGAACCCCAAGAAATACTTGCAGTCTCAATTGAGAGCAGCTGGAGAAAGCCCATCATTGACTTCCTTGAAAGAGGAATTCTCCCAAAAGAAAAATGGGAAGCCAACATGATCAGAAGGGACGCAGCAAATTTTGTGATGGTAAGCGGCGAGTTGTACCGAAGGGCAGCAGCCATGCCCCTACTCAAATGCGTTGAAAAAGAGTGAGTCCCCACTATCATAGCTGAAGTGCACAAAGGAGCCTGCGGACAGCACCAAGGGGTGAAAACCATCATTAGAAGAATCCTACTAACTGGTGTATGGTGGCCCCACATGAAATTCGATGTCATGCAGTACATCAAAAAATGTCAAAAATGACAAGAGCACGCCAAAGTGCAGAAAATCCAAGCAACTAAGTTGTCATTCATTGTCTTCCCTTGGCCGTTTGATAAATGGGGAATAGACCTCCTCGGCTCTTTCCCAAAAGGACCCGGGCAAGTCAAGTACCTAATTGTAGCCATTGACTACTTCACCAAGTGGGTGAAGCAGAACCACTTGCGTCAATCACAGCAGCCCAATGCCGGAAGTTCGTTTGGAACAACATAATTATGAGATTCGGAGTACCAAGGGTCATCACCTCCGACAATGGAACCCAATTTGCTGACAAGAAATTCAAAGAGTTTTTAGAAGGTTTCCACATCCATCAACAATTCTCCTTGGTTGAGCACCCCGAAGCCAACGGACAAGTCGAGGCCATGAACAAAATAATCCTAAACAGATTATAGAAGAGGCTGGACGACAAAAAAGGCTGCTGGGCGGAAGAGCTCGGAAGTGTCCTCTGATCATATAGGACAACAGAGCAGTCGTCGACAGGGTTCACTCCATTCCGACTTACTTATGGTACAAAAGCAATGGTTCCTCTAGAACTAGCTGAAGAAACCAGTCGGGTTTCAGCCTACAACTCGGAAGAGAATGAAAAAAGCAGAGAGATTGATGTAGATCTCATTTCCGAGGTCCGAGAAGAAGCCAGAATGAGGCAGCAAGCGGCAAAGGAACTCCTAGCAGCCCGATACAACAAGATAGTAAAGAGCCAAGAGCTTGAAGCAGGAGACTTGGTATTAAGAAGGGCTGACATCGGAGGAAAGAATGACGCCCAAGGGAAACTAGGGGCGAACTGGGAAGGTCCCTACCAAGTGATCGAAGTGCTCGAAAAATGAGCATATAAGCTCCGTACGGTTGAAGAGGCACAAGTGCCAAGAACTTGGCACATATCAAACCTAAAAAGGTACCACATGTTCTTACGTAGCAGCATGTACTCTTTTTCCTCCCATCTTTATTTTTTCCTCAAAGAGGGTTTTTCGGATGACGAGGTTTTAATGAGGCATGTAAGCGTTCTGGCCACCTTGGCCATTATTAATAAACAAGTACTTTACTTTTACATTTTATGCTCATTGTTATTTACTCCTTAAGCATTATCAATAATGCATTCCTTGTTAGTCTCAAAAAGAGAACAAAGAGCCCGGGAGCCAAAATTAAGGCTTTAAAATTTAACCTAAAGGGCAACCTATAAAGTGGTCGGAACAAACACTACGGCACCTCACCGGACTGATCATCCGGTGCTGAGCTGCAAACAAACAAGTTATGCAAAACCGATAGTCTAAGGATAAGGACATCGTGATAAGCAAACTTAAGCACAACTATAAAAGTGCACCACACATGCAAGCGAAAGGCATCAACAAGTGCCAAAACACAAAAAACAAGCAAAGCCGCTAAGTTACAAAATCAAAACAAGACAAAACATTGCAAAAGATTCTTTAAGACCACAAAAGTGGCCAAGAAGAGCCAGTATTAACAAAAGTAAAGGCCACGGAAAGTGACCAAAATATCCACAAAAAACACCTAACAGGTGCCACCCACATAAGTTTTTTAAAACAAAAATTATTCTTTACAAATTTTAAGTGGCGCATCCCCCACTAGCTGCTCCCACATCTCCAGCCGCCGGCTGCGAAGCCTGAGTAGAAGTTCCTGGATGCTGCTCCGGCGCAACCTCCTGAGCCCGCGGAGGCTCCTCTTCCACATCCGACTCATGAGGGACGAAGATCCTTCTAGCCTTCGGATCCCACAGGGTCTTCAGAGTTATGGCAGAAAAATCCACGCCAGGACAGAGATGTGAGACTTGGTCCAAACATACGTCCAAAGTCTCTTGACACATCTTTGTGGCCTCGGCACCAAGCTTCCACCACTCAGCGCGCCAGTACTCAGTCGCCTCAATGGCATTGCTTAGGTCTGCCTGAGAAGTCTTCAGCAAAGCAGCAAGAGACCCCGCCTGCTTTTTCAGCCGCCTCTGACCGCTTCTTCTCCCCCTCCAAAGAGAGCTGAGAGGACTCCAACTGGGCCTTCAATACCCCATTATCCTCCTCCAACTGAGTGATCCGCTCTAAAGCGGACCGGAACTCAGCGGTCCTCTCAGAAAGTTGGTCATCGAGGTTATCTACCTTCTCCTTGAGAGGCAGAAAGGCCAAGGCTGAGTCTCTCTCCCCTTTCAGAATTTCGATCTGATCGAGGGCGGCCGATAGCTCCTTCTCAGCCTTCACCTTGGCAGCAAGAGAAGTCTCCACACCCACCTGAGCCAGCAGAACAGAATAAGAAGGTAGGCAACACAAATATAACATATATGTCAACACATTAAAAGTAGTCAAACTACCTGGAGACAAGCAAGAGATCTAGCAGATAAATGGTATGACTCGCCGAGGAGCTGCTCAGGAGGCATTTTGACAAGAGCCTCCCTCACGGGAGCAGAAGTCAACCCCGCATCAAAAGCCTTCCGGTAGTTAAAGTTCTCCAGAAAGGCCACCTCAACGGGATCAACATCATGCTCCCAAGCAGAGTCATCCCCTAGCGCCTTCTCAAACGCGTCATCTTCCTTTGCCTTCTTTTTCCGCCTCTTTCGCTGCAAATCCGCATTGGGATCCTCTTTCAGCCCCTCCTCACCCTCAAGGTCAACAACCTTGACGCGCTCACGCTTAGAGGACTGCTTCTTAGCCTTATGCGCTTCAGAAGCAGTCAGAACAGGGGAAGCTTGAGACGAGGACTCTGCAGGGGTGGGACCGGCTGCAGAAGCAGCGGCAGCTGTAGCCGACGGGCGACCAGTCGGAAAGATGGCACGGGGAGCCATCCGAGACGGATCGGCCATCATCGCCATCAAGTTGTCAACCTTAGTCTTCTTCATCTTGACATCCAATAAGTCGTCTGCAAGAACGAAGCAAGTACATAATTAAACAAAAAAAAAGAAGAATAGATCAACAAGCGAAAAACAAGAAGCAGAGAAATTCTACCAAGAAACTTTCCAACTTCAGCGTCGGGATTATCCAAAATCCAACGACAAGTGAACTTGTTCCTCTTCGGCAAACCCCCCCGGAAGGGACACAAGGAACTTAAAGGCAGCCATCTCCAAAGGCTCTAGATTAAACACGGTAAAATCCTTTACCTCAAGGTTCCAGTAAACCTAAGGGAAGGGATTATTCTCGTGATCAAGCCAGAATGCGCGCCTTCCCGGAGCAGGCAAAACCTTGAAGTAATGTCATTTGAACTCCTGGATTGAATCCTCATAGGAGTCGAAAAGCTTGCGCCTTTGTCGAGACCGGAACGAGATATAGCCATAACCAGTCGGGGGGATCAAGATATCATAAATATAGAAGAAGAAGTAGATGGTGGGGCGGAATCCATAATGCAAACAGACCTTTTCAAAGGTCAAAATGAAACCCCACCCGTTTAAGTGGAGTTGGCTGACCGCCACTCGACATCGCATCATCACATCCCTTTGGAAATCAGAGAAAGGAAGACGCACCCCCAGACGAGTGAATAACTCCTTATACACCCACAAAAGTGAGCCTCTCCCTCACCCGCCCGGAAGGGTACACGATCGGACGGCCCAACAGCCTCCAACACATACTCCCCCTCCATCCTTGAATCCTCCGTCAACGAGAAGTTACGGCAAAACTCAAGGAGCGAGTGGGACTCCACGACCGATGGTTGGGTGAGCACAGCCTCCTCAACCCAACCATAGAGGCGGGTTTCAGCCTCATTCAACGGACGGGGAACCTTCACGTCATGGCAAGACATCTTCTTCTCCATTTCTGTTTTTCAAATAAATAAGCGAAGTCTGCAATAAAATGCAGAAAGCAAGGTTTCAGGAAAAATGGAGAAGAAGACGAATCGAAGGACAGAAGACTACAGAAATGCTCTTGAACGCAAAGACCAGACACAAAAAGAAAAGCAACAAAACAGAGATGAACAGTACCTGCGAAAAAAGGTTGCTGGAACTTGAGCAGAGGACGATCTCCTTTTCGAAAGGAAGAGAAACCAAGAAATGCTCAGAGAGAGTAGAGAAGAAAGTTGAATAGAAATGAAAAGTTTTGATTTTGAATCATCGAAGCCTTCTTCAACACGCTTTGAGAATGCAAAGGGGCAAGTACTAACGATGGGACGGTTACTGCAAAACTTCGAAAATCGCTCCCATTACTCTCTCTTTCGAAAAACGTGAAAAAGCTATTCCCTTTCTTTAGCCACGTCAGCAAAGCGACACACCACAAACTACCTGCCACGCAAGCAGTCGAAAAATTAACCAAACCGGCCCCATGCAGAAAGCAATCGAAATCATTCCTCAAACTACTCGGAAATCGAATAAGCACATTCATTTCCCGAGTGGGGGCAATGTTACGGATCGGCCCAATAAGGCCCAATCCAATAATCAATAGCCAATTTACTTGGCCCTTAGAGTCAAGGATCAAACTAAAAAAGGAAAGATTCGATAGGATCATGAAGAGATTCTATCCGAATCCTAACCACCCGCTACTATATAAGCAGGAGGCACCACCCCCTCAAGGTACGCATTCTCTAAACCCTAATCTCCCTTATTAGACCTAGAATCTCATAATCCTAATTCTTGGATTCTAGTGCTATTCATCCCTCATATCAACCACCTTCTTCGGAACCAGCCCTCAGACTCTTCCGAGTGCATCCCTCGGAAGGAACACTTTCTCTCCCTCATTCTCACTATTTACTCCCTCTCACGACTAAGGTCCATTGGATCATTGTTTGGTACATCTGTGCTTAACAAAACCGAAGCACAAATTTTGTTGACTGAGTGCTCACCAAGAATGTATATGCCGGACGTTATTTAATTGCCATTACATATCACTTTGGGTGGTTATGCCTTGTCCCGCAAGATCAGCTACATACAGTACATAACATACTCAATCACCATCTAATATTTTCTTTTGACAGTAATATAAAAAGCACAGCAACAAGTATGTATGTAATATTAGTAATTGACTCGCTAATAAATTTTGGGTAAAGATAATCCTGATTTTTTTTAAAAGTGGACAAAAATAACTCACACTTTATTGAAATGCCTACATGTCCTTAACTTTTAAGAAAAGTGGACACTACTACACTTCTGTTGGTTTAACCCACCTGTGACCGTTATAAAGGTATGTGATGTGGCTAGTACAAGGCGTCTAGCTGACCGTAACAGAGTCATGCTGTAAACACCAGACCCGTAATGGACATTAGACAGCAAAAGAAGCTTTTACCCCTCTTTTACATGAACTCTTCAAAATTAGGGTTTCATTTCTCTAAAGTAATCGACTTTCGTTTTGCTGTTTAATGTCAATTACGGGACTGATCTATACAGCGTGGCTCCGTTACGACCAGCTAGACGCCGTTGACAGCTATACCACACGCCTTCATAACGGTCACATGTGGGTTAGACCATTAGAGGGGTAGTCTTGTCTACTTTTCTCGAAAATTGGGGGCATGTGGGTATTTCAGTAAAGTAGGGGTGTTTTTGTCCGATTTTAAAAAAGTTAGGGGTATATTTGTCCTTTACCCAAATTTATGATTGAAATATCTGACCTGTTCCTATTTTAAGCTCGGATGAGTAGAAGTCAATGCAAACCAGCAATTCATGTGGTGTGCTGAACACTGTTTGAGACCTTCAACAATTTTGTTATATAAAAGCAATATCTCACATCCTTTGGAAAACAGAGTTAAGCAGTGTTCCTTCTTAATATCATATTTGCCTAAAGTAACTTGAAGCTCAGAAATCAAGTCAAGTAATAGCTAGTGTTCAATTCAAGAAAGAAAACATGGACAAGCTTGTTTTTCTTTATGCCCTTTTGGGGCTATTTGCAGGTGCAATTTTCAGTTCATGCTTTTGTGGGACTCCCACAAAATTTGAGACACACAGTGATTGCAATCTCTTTGAAAGTATTGGTAAGTTCAGACTAGCAGTATTATTTCATTTCTGAATCCAACATAAAGAGGATAATTAATTAATTGTTATATGTGTTCTGTTTTGTTTTTTGTCTGATTCAGCAGAGAAATCAGTAAGCAATGCAATAGAAACCATCTACATTGGCATACTCATCCTAGGAATCAAGTTTGTTAACAACATTTTCTCCGTGTGACACAAGGCATCTGCATCTTATACCATGGTCTTGCCATTTTGGATGGCGTTTGCAGTCTCATTTACTTACATGTCAGATTTCTCATTAACATGAAGACTAAAGAGTTGGTAACTGCATTCAAACTGAGCAATTCCGACTGACGACCCTGATTATGAGAATCGGAATCGCCAGGGGGGCGACGGCGATGGTTCGAGGTCTGGCCGTGGCAGTAGCGGTGATGGCAGTGGCAGCGGTGACGCTTCTGGGGGTAGACCTGTTCAGAGGACTTTTAGGATATCTTTGAGGTACCCGTTTGGTTCGGTTCGGGTGGGTCTCCTCAGGAAAGTGGCGACAGAGGATGGGGAAGTAAGCAAGAAGATTTGGATTGAACCCAATGGAGAAGTGAGTTTGTTATGATTTCAGGATTGAATTGAATTGAATTGTTCTTTTCATAGTGATGTTATTCTCATTATCGATACAAAGTTATTTGTTGTTGTTGTAAATTATATGAATTGCATCTGTGATTTTAGCTAGTGATTTTTTTAAATTGTAATATCCTGAAGAATAATTATATTTGCGCATCAAAATCAGTCATCAGTGTATAATACGCATTGAAATACAAAATACATATATAGTTTAACTCATTTTTAACGTGTATTTAATATTTTAAGACGTATTATATATTAGTGGCTGATTTTAATATATACTTAAGATAACTCTATTCGGTTTTTATACTTCCATTATCGTTTTTTTTTTTAATAATCTTTGTTTGTTTGTTTGTTGTCTCTTACAGTGCGTTTGGTTCTATGGAAAATGAGAGAAGAGAACTTGAGTGGAGGGAACATGAGAGGAAAAGGAGATTTTCTCTTGTTTGGTTTGATATGAATAGTAGCAAAGAAGAGAAAATATATGGTGGGTCCCACTCTCAAACTTTTCTCTTCATCCTTGGCGTGAAAACTGAAAAGAAGAGGAAATGTAGGCTAAAATTACTTAATTGTCCTTCTCTATAATTTTTTAAAATCATATTAATTTTTGAAAAAATAATAATGTTTCACACAACACACTACAAAGCTATACCTCATTGATGCAGGCATACTATTAAATACTTAATTGCTGTACCACAATATATTAAAATTTTAAAATAAAATAAAAATAAATCATATGGAAAAAATTAATTATAAAATTTTAATAGATAATATTAAGTGTCTATCAAAATAGACAATTAAAATTAGTTATTAATATATAATAGACATTAAAAATAATTAAATTACACATAAATTTATACATAAATACGTAATAGTTAA
>JASCZI010181251.1:78836-91905 GCA_036250425.1 Stylosanthes scabra | reverse complement strand
CAACTAGTGTAAAATACACATTATAAATTACGCATAAATAAAATGTGACTATTTTTATAGTTAATTTTAGTGTGTAAATAATATTTTTAAATAATATTTATATGTAGTTAAATCTCGTTGGAACCATTCAATTTAAATTCAATTAAATATAAACAACATAATTTTTAAATGCATTTATTATTTAAACTATTTAAAATACATATAATAGAAACAACAATTATGAATTATTTATTTATATATTGTTATTATCAATTAATATTTATAAATTTAGTTTCAGTACTTTTAATATATTATTACAATAACATAAGTTTATTATTAAAAATTATGTTTATTAAATAGATATCTTATATTAGTAATGTACACATTTACAATGTTTTATAATATTTATAAAATATAATTATAAATAAATAAATAAAAATATTATTCTTAATTTACATGTAACATAAATAAGGATATTAACGTAATTTTACTTTATTATGATTTTTTCACTCTCACTTTTTCTTTTATCTAAAAAAATAAAAGTTTTCTTTTCATATTCCTTCCATCTATTTTCTCTTAATCCAAACAACACACAAAATCATCTACTTTTCATTCCATTTTTTTTCCTTTCATTTTCTTTCCTTCCTTTTTCCATTGTGTTGCCAAACAAAGCCTTAGTGAGAGTTTGTAACTCAGCATAATTAGCTACTAGGATTTCATTTAGGCAAGCAGTTCATATTTTAATGTGATAAATACATATATTTGATTATTAAGTTCATCTTTTGTGCACTTGGATTTGAAGAATTTTGTGAAATCTTATTAGTGTTTTGTAAGGCAAACTTGATAATTCTTAGAGTTAAGATGTCATAACGCCCCTGCACCTGCAAAATTTATGTTCATGATGCTCAATTCATCTTTCTTCCAAACTCTTCTAGACATGTGTTTGTCCATGCACATGGTTGATCTCATGTTATTCTACTTAAATGCAAATATGTGGATTGCTGATTAGATTTTTGGATATATTTGTGCATTCAATAATTATGAGGCTAAGTGTTGAAATGAAATGCAAGTACTTATAGGTATATTCAACAGCTAATCAATAAAATTTCAATTAACATCAGTCAATAACTTAAATTAGATGTTCTATTTTTTTAGTTTCGGATGTTCTATTTTTTGGTTTCAGATGTTCTATGGCTTACATTGTGGATGTTCTATAAATAATGATTTCAGATGTTTTATTTTTTATTAATTAAAAAAAATTATTGATTACCTATACTTTTTCAAGTATAATTTATCTATCCTTTGTTTATAATTGCAGGTTATCATTCAATAGGAAAATTGGGAACTATCCTCTTACAATGCTCTATCTAGAGAATTTAATCCCCAAGTGCGGGGCCACTCTCCCTCCCCTTTACAGTGATATTAGGCACCCTTGTTTAAGAGTTGGTTTTTTTCTCCTTTTTGTTGTATAGATAATTTTGCAATGTTGGGTTACACTTTTGATGCTATCCATATCAATGCTGCCCTTTATTTACTTTCTTGATGTTATCTCATATCAATACCACCCTTTATTTACTTTCTTTCTTTAATTATTGATAATTCTTATATTATTTAAGAGTAAGACTAGGAAATCAACGTTAGGGTATCCATAAAGAGTCTGTAATTAGAGAAATAGTGGGTGGTAAAAAGAGAGAAAAAAAAGAAGAAAAAATAATCTTGGCTTACTATTGTCTCCCTAATATTGGCTCCTAAGATTTTTTCATTTTTTAATTATTGATAAAAAATATTAGTAACCAAATAAAGAGATAATCAATAATTAACTATTTTTTTAAGTGATAGAACATTTGACATTTACAAAAATAGAATAAGACAACTAGAACCAAAGTTAGAAGGGAAAGAAGACTTTCTGATAAAAAAAAAAACTCAGAAAATCAAAGTACACAAAGAAGGGCTAGGAGAATAGATGATAATGTTATAGGGTTTATGGGTCATTTACTTGGGTCATCAATGCACGAAGAAAGGAGAACAACTTTTGTGCCTTGTGCTAAATATCAGAAAATGTACTGTCTGCGGTGCATCAACCAGTGGTATGTTAGTTTATGTTTAACTATTGAATTTAAATTATGCAGTTTGTGACATACCCTTAAAAAATTGATGTGGTTTTCATTTTTTTTAACACAAGGTACGCTGATATGTCAATAGAAGAAATTGCTGAAAGTTGCCCATGTTGACGTAATAATTGCAATTGCAATGTTTGTTTGTGTTCAAGAGGAACAATTAAGGTTCAGATTACTATTATCAAAGTATGTTGTTGATTATTTTAATTCTGAAATCAAATTCTATAATGAGACAAAAATCCATCATAGCATTACCCAATTATTGCCTTAGCGCTAATCTTCTCTGTTTGTCCTCCAAATCCGTCTCAATTCAAATGCTTCTAGTCCCACTAACCTTCTCTGTTTGTCTTCCAATTCTAATGCATCTCACTCCTCTTAAGCCCCTTTAAAACTCACTCCTCTTTCTTATATGAGTTTAGACTTGTATAACACACAAATAATAAGAAATAAGTTAACAAAAAATATCAAATAGGTTGGTGGGATGGGTGGTCTTAGAGTGAGGGACTACTAGAATCCAATCAAAGACAATTTGCTCCCTTCTATGAATAGAAATTAGTGGGTATATTTAAGAGAAAATATCAAGATTTTGTATAATCAAATGACTCAATACAATTGAGGTGATTTGTTCTTTTTGCTAAAATAAGAGAGAATTTTGAATAATAAATTTTTTACTCAAATAAGGAAGATTATATTTCATATTAACATTGAATTTATGGAAAATTAATAATGGAATTGTGTTTGAGGACTACACACTAAATTGAATTTTTGGATAAGTAATGTTACGAAATCAACGTTAGGGACTAATAGGGAGCCAATGAGTATAATTAGAGAAATAGTGAGTGGTAAAAGAAGAAAGAAAAAAGAAAGAAAAATGATATTGACTTCCTATTATCTTCCTTATATTTTCCCTTATATTTGCTACTAAGACTTTCTCCATTTGGAATTCATACGGTGATGAAAGAATTAGTAAAAAAAATTTCATTTCCTTGCTTTTAAGGGCTAACATTATACATGGGGTTGGTTGTACTAGATAAAATACATAGACGGAAGGACGAAGGTGGAAAGAGGTGATAATCATGTTTTATATCATGGCCTCATTAAGTATCTATGTGTATGTGTATGTCTGTATGAGTTGTTGAAGTGGTTGCAGTTGCACCTTGTATGTTTTATATCATGATCTTTTTATTTTGAGTTCAATACTTATTTGGAAGAACAAAACTAAAAATAAAAGTTACATAGTTGGAAGTCAAGCATTAACAAAATGATTGCAATAATGCAATGTGACCATGTATAACAGTATAAACACTGGTTTTTGGGACTCTGTTCTATTTCTATCTCTTTTTTATTGTTGTCCACTTTGGTTAGTAGTATATTTTGTCCATTTTGGTTACTAGTTAATCAATTTAGGTTAACTAGTGGTTAACTCATTTTTTTTCACTTAAGCAAGTGTAATGGAAGTATGATTCCAATTGTATATATGTATGTTAGACAATTAATTTTCAGCATTATAGACGACCCGAAATAATAATAATATAGTTGGTGTTGGTTGCTTGATTCATTTTGGCCCTTAAAATCGAAGCACAAATTTTGTTGACTGAGTGCTCACCAAGAATGTATATGCCGGACTTTATTTAATTGCCATTACATATCATCACTTGGGGTGGTTATGCCTTGTCCCGCAAGATCAGCTACATACAGTACATAACATACTCAATCACCATCTAATATTTTCTTTAACAGATAATATAAAAAGCACAGCAACAACTACATCTATAATATTAGTAATTGACTCGCATAATAAATTAATAATTGAAATATCTGACCTGTTCTTATTTTGAGCTCGGATGAGTAGAAGTCAATGCAAACCAGCAATTCATGTGGCGTGCTGAACACTGTTTGAGACCTTCAACAATTTTGTTATATAAAAGCAGTACCTCACATCCTTTGGAAAACAGAGTTAAGCAGTGTTCCTTCTTAATATCATCTTTGCCTAAAGTAACTCGAAGCTCAGAAATCAAGCCAAGTAGTAGCTAGTGTTCAATTCAAGAAAGAAAACATGGACAAGCTTGTTTTTCTTTATGCCCTTTTGGGGCTATTTGCAGGTTCAATTTTCAGTTCATGCTTTTGTGGGATTTCAGAAGAGAAATCAGTGAGCAATGCAATAGAAACCATCTACATTGGCATACTGATTCTAGGAATCAAGTTTGTTAACAACATTTTCTCCGTGTGTTACAAGGCATCTGCATCTTATACCATGGTCTTGCCATTTTGGATGGCGTTTGCACTCTCATTTACTTACATGTCAGATTTCTCATTAACATGAATGAAGACTAATGGTTGGTAACTGCATTCAAACTAAGCAATTCCTTCAACTTCTGAGCCAAGGCTCTCAACTACAACAACTTGCCTTCTATTCTACGCAAAGCACATGCATGTGTGCTCAACGTTGGCAATTTGTTGTCATGCCACGTGGATGGATGGGAGCATGTGAAGTAGAAAGATGACTCCAGAAACATCGGGAAAATATCAAGGCTTATCAGGAAGAAAACTGTGAATTCTAATATTCAGAAAACTATAGCACTGAGCACTCTTATGTAATTTTCGTAATACTATATACATCAATGAAAATATTTACTGTAACTTCCCTCTTTTCTTTTTCTTTTTAAATTTTAGGTCACAAGATTTAATTTCATTAATTTATATAAATAGAAACAATAATCGATATTCGATGCATCAATAATCAATAATCAAATTTTCACGGGTATCCTTATTTTTTTTGTCACAGATCTCTATTTTCGTTTTTTTTGGTATACAGATCTCTATTTTCTTTACTGGGCCATAATTCATATTGGTTATGCAACAGGCCCAAATATTAAGATTATTGGGCTTCGGTCCATTATCAACTCAAAAAAAAATCGCTACAAGCTTCGTTTGTTTTCTCACCAATTAGCTATTCCACAGAGAGAGCGCAGAGCAGAGCAGAGTTTGAGAGAGAGAGAGAGAGAGAGAGAGAGAGAGATGGAAGAAGGAGATAGGAAGGAATCACCCACGAATTCACAACAAACTGGTAATGAGCCTTCACCATTAATTTTTATTTTTCAGTTCTTTTATTCTCTATTATTATTATTATTATTGTGTGGAAGAAGAACTTATTACAGTCGCAAGGTTCAGTTTTTTGTGTTGCTGAGTAATTATTTCATTTATTTTAAGATCAGAGAAGTAGGTAAAACGGATCATTATGGAGCCTCTTTAATTTCTAAGTTGCCCCACTCACTCAGCTCTGAAACTTTTAATTTAGGGTGTAACAGTAAAACAATTTCAGTGATTCAAGAAAAAATTTAAAAAAAAAGGTTTGTACCTCAATCTAGGACAGCTGCAACCTTGAAAATCAATGGTTGAGGATGACTCAGATTTTTTGCAATCAGTGGCTATATCAGCCGTCTAGTTTATACTTGCTTGTTCTATGGGCAAACCTCATTTTCAACCAGCATAATCACACTCGAGTGTTAGGGAAACTTAAATCATAAAACTCAACTGTAATTTTGATTTGGAACAGTGTATTTGATTTGCGTTTTCATTTTCTATTTTTCCTTCACAAAATCTAGAAAATACCGAAAATGAAAACGTAAACCACACGCAAACTTGTAAACTCGCTAGCTCGAGAGTTTGGTAACATTGTTGCCACCTTCTTGTCTTGAATTTTTGCAGATGATTATGGTCAATAAAGTTGTGCTTATGGATAATTATAGAACCAAAAAAAAGGGATTATATCACGTGTAAACTAGTGTAAAGTATCATAAGTTGGAATTGATGTGCTTGACTGAAAGTGCAAGTTGGAATATAATGTGGAGGCATAGCTTACAAAAGAGCATGTTCAAATAGTTACTTATTACAGTTTGTTGAATGTAATGTAATATTCTTTCTTCTTGTGGTAAATTACATTTTACTTTTACTATAAATAGATATAGCTTTGTGTCAGATGTGTGCATTCTGCAAGTTGGTTAGCAGTGGTTTTTAATGGTGACTGTTTTATGCTTTAAAGTTTCTGTCATCACTCCCAGGATCAGTCCTTTGAATGTAGCATCTATCTAATCATCTTTGGGACCAGTGGAAATTGATACTTCTGCAATGCTATTAAATTCTATTTTTCTTTTTTCTTTTTCGTTTTTAGATTACTAGTTACTACCTAACAGTGACCTTTAATTAAGCCAACAATCTAATTTGTGTTTATTTGATTAAATCCAGTTTCTGATGATGACGAGATAGACTACACAACCAAACCAGAGTTCTATGATCCAGATCTTGATGATAAGGATGAACAATGGGTTCAAAAGAAAAGACAACAGCGTGGCTCTGATGCTGTGCTTAGCTGCCCTGCTTGCTTCACCACTCTATGCCTACAATGTCAAAGGTATATGGTGTTTTTAAACTTTCATATTTTATGATATCTTTTGTGTAATCATAAAATCTTGGTTATTGTTCTAGTTGGCATATGTGTTTCTTCACATTAATTAAATTGTAGTACATGGAAGTGATACATCGGATCACAAAAGTAGCTTATTAAAGCTGATTTTTGAATTATAACCATCTGAAAGTTGTAGCCACCTATGTTTGGTAATCAAACTAAAAACGATTTCATCTCTCGAAAAGCTTTACCAAACCAAGCTTTCAATTTAGAACCTAGTTTTCCTTTTAGTTGCAATGGCTTCACCTCCTCGCTATTACTTTTAGACATGCAGCTTTTCTAGGTGGTAGCATTGCGGCTATTGTGTATGTATCACTGCGAAGTTTGGTAGAATTTCAGAGTTCAGCTACTGAAATTATTGTTTATATGCATTTTAGTCACCATATAATGCCTTTTTTTTCCCCAAAGATTCTCTTTGCTAAATGATTAAGTTAGTTGCGACTTTGGAATCTATTGACCACCATAGAAATTTTATCTCATGCAGGCATGAAAAATATCTGACACAGTACAGAGCTGTATTTACCGTTAACTGCAAGATTAATGATGATAAAGTTTTGGCCGAAGATACTTCAAGATCAAGAAAAAGAAACAGAGGAGGGGCTGGAAGATCCGATGGGCGGGAAGCACCATCTGCCGACAACCAAACATTCAAACAAGTCTGCTGCTCAGTTTGCTCAACGGAGGTAGGCGTGATCGACGAAGATGAGGTTTATCATTTCTTCAATGTTCTCCCAAGTGAATCCTGACTGACTGAGATTGATGGATAAATTGTGTTGGCCAAATTAAACATGCTACTGGTTGCTGAGCTTCACTTCCTTGCAAAATTTCAACCAAAAACCAATTGTTCTCCCTGTATCCCTGTATCATTTCTTCACTTTGAATCTTTCACCCCCATAACCATTTTAAGGTCCCTGCCAAGTAAGTGTAGTTAGTGGAGGAATATTATGATCTATGATGCTCAATTCCTTGTGAAGGAGATCTCCTTTGAAATTAAGCCTCCTTTCTAATACCTTTGTGAATTTCTTCCTCTCTTTTGCTTTTTATAATCTATCTTTTTATTGATACTGATTACACTGAAACACCAGATGGCGCAAAAGGATTGAAAACTGGCCCATTAACTTATAATAACCTGCTCATATGATTAAGCCCCTGCCCAATGAAACATTTTAATAGTAGAATTTGATGTGTTCAATGTTTTCAAAAGTTACCACTTTTCGGTGTAAATAAGTGATTATTGACATTCAATTAATAGAAAAAAATATATAAAATAATTTGATATATTTGAATTTGATTAAACTAATTAATATATATTTACTACTATGTGACTCCATGTGACGTGTGATGTGCTTTTTAAAAATATATATAAGTTGACTACCGTAGACTTAATTTTCACTTTGTCGTGTTTTTTGGAATTCCTTGAACTGCTACGTATTTTGTTTTGTTTATAAATTCCATGTTCTGCCGCCAAGTTTGAACATAAAAGTGATAAACCTGCGCAAAACTAAATATTGGTGTTTTTCTTCTTTTTTTCATTCCTTTTGGTTTGTGATTAAAGGCTTTGTTTAGTTCAAACCTAGCCACTAATAAAAAGAAGGACCTCACCTCACCCATAAATCTCGGAGCATACACGTGTCTGGAAAGAGTTCCATATATCATAAGATCGGATTCGGATTGATAATAATAATGTTAACATAGGAATAGGACAATGATCATGATCCAATATTATAGTAATAGGCTAGCATAGAATGTTCCATCATTTCTAGCTGAGAATTAGCAGATCAAGAAAAGAAAAAGGAAATATAACGCATCAAATCCTTGGCATAATTATTAATCAGGCCCCCTTTTGAGTTGCTTTCATTAATAAACTAATTCGTAGTGGTTAAGAAAAACATAAAGAATAATATTAATGTGTTGTGTGCATAGTTTAATATAAACTATTTGATAATAGAAATGCATAGTATTACTGTATTAGTATCAAAATCAATAGCAAAATCTAATCCATGACCATGAGACAGCCCATGAAAAAGTGATATCAAGATACGGAATATATGCCCCGTATGCATCACTTAATTACATTTTTATTATATTTAATCCCTGTTTTATGCTGCTATTCAAGTTGATGATTATGTGTTCTTTGAACAATAAAGTGAAATAAAATTTTAATCTATATATCATATAAGGATGGTTAAAATATTATGTGTAATTAGTCACCAAAAAAATATTATGTGTAATTTACTTTACATTGATAATCTATATAAATTATAACAAAAATGTTATATTTACACTAAAATTAATCTATATATATATATATATATTATTTAATTTATTTTTAATATATTTTTTATACTAAAAATTAATTTTGATAATCAATTTTAATTTTAATATACATAAATTATACTTGAAATTATAATTGTGTGTTGTTACATTCAAAATAACTAATTTTTAAATTTATTATTTAAAATTGTCAAAACGCACGAATCTAATTCAATAATTTTGTATATTTTTTAAATGCTTAACCTATTAAAATTAAATTATAAAAAATATATAAAATAAAATTTGAAATTTTAGTGAAGGGGGAAAATCAAAACGTTTATTTTGTGTAGGGTGTCCGTAATGAAAAGTGATGGGCCCCAAATTTCTATTTCCCTTTGGTTTGTTTCTGTCTTGGTTGTCAGATATGTCTCTTGAGGTCCCAAATTATAGTTTGCAATGACCCATGCCACTTGTTACTTCTTACTTCTTACTTGTTTGTTTCCCCTTTCATTGAAAAAAATAATTTTTAAAAATAAAAAAATTTCTGGAAAAGGAAAGTACCGTAAAAGTTTTATTCATTGAGTAACGAAACTTTTCCACAAAATCAATGACTACCGACTAGTCTTCTCAAGTCTTAACTTAAGATCTTAAATTGTGTGACATAATTCTTTTCTTCTCCTTTTTTAAATTTCTTCAGAATTATCGGACTAAATTATTAAATTAAAACGCTTCTAACAAAAAATCTAAGCGGAACCTTTTTAACGCTTAATACTTTTCTATAGACATTTAATCGGTATTTTTCAAAAAATATGAAATTTATAAAAAAAAATTCATATGATATAACTCTTTTTTTGTTGTAAAAGATTTTAAGTTTCAGCTTTATCTAATAAATTATTTTTAATTCAACATTTTTCATTTTTTCTTGTCTTCTTGAATTCAACATTTTCAATTATTAGTTTTGTCATGGTTTAGATTTTCAATGATTAGTTTATTATTGTTGTTACTATTAGTAATAGGAATAATGTAGGAGTATTTTTTTTTTTGTTGTTCATGGTATTTCCCAATCCGACAGGTCGAAAACTAATCCACTACAGATATAAACTCCATTTAAGGATCTATCGCTGGTCAATGAGTTACTGCATGAACAAAACAGAATTCAAACTCCCGATATTTACTTAAGCGGACTAGTGAGTTGATCACTAGATCAATCCAAATTGATTAACGTAGGAGTATTATTATAAATTGATTAGATTTGAGAAATGAATTGCCAAGCCCATTTGGCATTGGGTGTGAGATTGAAAGGGGTTTTGGATAAAGGGCTTTGAAGGTTGGCCACTTGGCCCAAATGAGACATTTGCATGGAATGCATGGTACACGCTGAACAGTACAATCTGGCAATAATTAAAGATGGAAAATATTGTCATGCCAACGTGGCAAAATATGATTGGGTAAGAAAAGATACCACAGCTAGCTGGAGATTACCGGAAACTTCCACTGAAACAGCGAGAGTACGGAAAGTAGGTGGGGCCCATCTCGTCCTCCTTCGGTATCCTATCTTTTACTCTACTACAGTCTACAGCGCGTCCCATTTCTTAATTTGTTTTTAAAATATCATTTAATAATATTAATTAAGAAAATTATATTTAAAAATATTTAATAATATTTATTTAAAAAATCATGTTAAAAAATATAAAAAATTAATGCATATAATATTTGATATTTCTCAAATTTTATTCTTATTTTAAGAAAAATTTTATATTTTGGGACATTATTTTGCAAAATAGAGGAAACAATAAGTTTTAGAATAATTTTTTTCCGATCCTTAATAATTTATGGAAAGAATTAATTTAGTCATTTTAATTATTAAATAGTTCAATACCTGTTATCATTTGAGGTCACCCTAAATAATTGAAATTGTTAAAGATAAATTTAGTAATTATAAATGATATAAATAATTTAGGTAGTGTTTAGTTATAGGAGTGAGAGGCTGAGACTCAGTATTGTGTTTGTTGAATAGAAACTAAAACTAAAATTTCAATTTCAATCCTCAAAATTCTAGTATTTTCAGTACGGGGAGACTGGAGACTGAAACTCAAATTTTAATAAATTTTTTTCACTCAAATATTTCACATAATATTAAAGTTTTTAATATTAACTTTTATTTTTTTTCTATTAACTTAATTTAATCTCTACCTTTTAATATCTATTTCTTAATAAATTTAAATCAAACACAATAAATAAATTTATTTCAATCTGACTTTCTTAGTCCAGTGTCTTCTAAACGCAACCTTAGTTCTTTTCATAAATGTTCAGATAATTCAGGAACACTTTTCCTATAAGTCTAAAACATCGCATTATTCAAATTGTATTATATCTGTTTGGTTGAAAATCATATGATTTTTTTATGGATTATGATTTACATATAACTCCAATTCTTTCTTATTTGACACACGAACATCCTACATAGGACTATAGAAAAAACTAAAAGATTTTTTATCAACTAAAAAGAAAACAACATTGGAAACATTTTAGATACATTATGGTTTATGACATTTCAATAATAATTTTAATAAAATTAATAATTAAAAATCACTTAATTATCCTAAATTGTAGTGTATCTAAATAATGGGAGTGTTACGAACCGGTCCAATAAGGCCCAATTCATTAAAATAATAATTAACTTATTTGGTCCATAAATCAAGGATCAAGCTAAAAAGGTTAAGGATTAAGCCAAAAGAGGAAAGATTCGATGTGATCATAAAGAGATCCCATCTGAATCTTAATCACCCGCTACTATATAAGCAGAGGGCAATACCCCCTCAAGGTAGGCATTCTCTAAACCCTAATTTTCCATATTAGCCCTAGAATACTCATAATCCTAATTATGGGATTCTAGTGCTGTTCTCTCATCACATCAACCACCTTCTTCGGATCCAGCCCTCGGACTCTTCCGAGTGCTTCCCCTCGGAAGGAACACTTTCTCTCTCTCATTCTCACTGTTTACTCCCTCTCACGACTTAGGTCCATTGGATCATTGTTCGGTACATCTGTGCTTAACATTGGCGCTGGGTGATCGGAAACTTGACTTTAGAATTGAGTTGTGAGACGAAAGCTGAACTTCCGAACCAAAGATGGTCAACACCCAGCTCAACAACGACGTCGTAGACGAAAACATCCCACAACCTACCTCGGAGAAGGGAATAATCCCTTCAGATCAGAACATTCAACAGATGGAAATCGCCCTGAGAGAACTCTTCAAGAGACAAGCTCGGGATGCGGAAATCGCCGTTGAAGCAATGAAAAGGGCGGAGGCTATGGCAGCCAAGCAGCAAACTTTGCTGGAGGATGCTCAAAAGCGTGACCAAGAGTTGAAAGAAAAACTCCGCAACAGGCTCACGTATACAGACGATGACGAAGGGTGGGTGACTCGCGTTCCCATACGTGGAAACCGTCGGTCGTGGTTGGAAACCTGCCTGCGAAAGAGAACAACAAACATCATTTCTCACTCGCCATCCTCTCGGAAGAGCTCCCCAAGAAATTCAAATATCCGACGGATATGGAGCCATATGATGGAAGCAGTGACCCAAAGCATCACTTAGATGTCTTTGACAACAGGATGATGCTCCTGAACGCTTCGGACGCTACGAAGTGCAAAGCCTTTTCCGTGACCTTTAAAAAGGATGCGCTGACATGGTTGAAGTCTCTAGCACCCGGAAGCATTAGGAGCTTCTCCGACCTATTCAGAGGTTTTCTGAAAAACTTCACCACTCGGAGAAGGCTCCCAAAGATTTGCATGAATCTCTACTCAATCGTACAGAAGCCGGAAGAGTCCCTACGGGACTATCTGGACCGCTTTAACTATGAATGCACTCAGATTGAAGGACTTCAGTGTCAAGCAACTCTCATGGCATTGGTTAAAGGCCTAAGAGAGGATACCCCATTCCTCAAAAGCCTTACCAAGAGGCCACCCAAAACTATGGAGGAGATTCAAGAAAGATCTCATGATTACTTGCAACAAGAAGAAGGACAGACAGCAGTAAAAATTGATCGTGACAAAAAAGAGGTCAGCCGGAAAGATCTGCCGCGAGAAGACCGCAGCAGGATGGAACAGCGCTCCAGCAGATCCTACTACAATCCACTGAACGTCTCACTTACGACCTTCCTCCATGAAGTATCACAAGTGGAAAGAATCCATGCACCACGAGCAATCAAGAATAATCATAGAGGAGACCGGAATGCTTACTGCAAGTATCAC
>JASCZI010181251.1:40302-71389 GCA_036250425.1 Stylosanthes scabra | reverse complement strand
GTTGTGTGTGCAAAGCAGAAGATGCTGAGTAAAATTTTTAGGTTTAGGGCTCTTTTGTTCTTAGTTTTTTGAGTGGAGAAGTCCATGAATTCAATTAGGGTTTTTTCTTTTCTTTTTTAATTTAATTCCTTCTGGTTTGAAGAATTAATTAGGTCTTTTAGAAGTTCAAAATTGTTTAGAATTCTGGGGTTTTTGCTGGAGGAGAAGAAGGGGGAGAAGAGAGAGAGAGAGGTAATGAATTTGTTTGAAGTTATTTATTATGATGATGATGATGAATTGCTGCAGATTGAGGCTGGAAGCGGTTTTCAGGACCTTGATCATCAGTGTTTGCTGTGTGCAAGTGCAAATGCAGCTTGGAAATTCATAATGTTGGTTGTGCTTTAAAAAGAAAGCAAAGTTCTCCGAGTTGGAGAGACTAATAAGCTTTGTAATGATAATGGGATTGCATTAATGGTTGCTTGGTTTTTGAGTTTTTGACTTGCTCTCATCGCATCATGTCCTAAATCCTATTAATGGAGTCTACAAGTTTGGTTATTGTTAATGGTGGTGTTCAAGTTCAAGTCAACTTTGCTCCCAATTTGTTGGAGTACACACCACACTACACTCCAATTCCAAGATAGACACTACAGAGCAAGAATTCATATGTTGTTCTTGTTTATGATGTTATGGTTTTTGGCACAGCTTGATGGATGGTGAGTACTGAGTAGTCAATTAGTCATGCTATTCTCTCTCTCTCTCTCTCAATCTCTCTATCTCTTTCAATTTCACAGCTAGCTCCATTGCTGGTCTTAAGTTGTTCATCATGATGTTGTTTTCTGAGGTCACTATAGTGTGTGTGAAAGACCAGTGTTTTGATATTTATTATCTACAATTCTTAGCCATTTCTTAGATTGATGATTATCAGCGTGAGAATAATGCTTTTTTCTTGTATATGTAAGAATTGGGATTGTTTTTTGGATTTGCCAGTGATGTGAATAAAAACCCATCTTGTTTTTTTCTATTCTTTATTATTATTGTTATTAATTATTATTGTTATCTCACCCTTGTTTGATTGATTCTTATCTGTCTTTTTCTATGTACTTATGCTGCAGCTAGCTAAGACTTTTTCCATAATTTTTTTCTTTTATCTGCTGTGGTTATTTGGGTTCTGTTTGCTTCATGTTATTAATTCTTATGGCCAATTTTGACCTTTTTTGAAGATGGCCTAGCTGTATTTAATAACCAGTTGCGTCTGTTTTTGCAATGTTCGTCATCATGGTTGGTGTTGTGTTTCATGCTAGTTTGTGTCATTTCCATGGTACTCTTTTTCTGCTAGTTTTTGTCACTTCCATGGTAGGGTACTACTATATTTCTGGGAACTTGTAGTCTGCTTTTCAGTATTTAAGGTAGTAAAAATAAAGTGTTATTAGGTACAAGTTGTATTCCCCGTCTTAAATATGTAACAAGAAACTATCAAACATTCATGCTCATGGTATGGTTACTATTTTTGACATTTCACCATTGGTTAAAAACCAATCCCATGTTGGTGCATCTCTTTCAACAACATATATAGAGATAGACTCACTCTGGTTTTCATGCTGATATAAGGACTCAGTTTTTTGGCTGTTATGGTGTCATAATAATAATGACATATTTAAAACTGGTTGTTGCTATGACTTGGCTTTTATTGCCACACCCTTGGAAACCACCATGTGCCTCTGCTCCCTCGCTTTTCCCACCCATTACTGTTTATTATCTTCCCCACAAAACAAAAAACCACACAATGCTCTGAGCAAATAGCATTGGTCATTGGAAGGGGGCAAAAAAAAAAGGGGAATCACCATTGATCTTTTGTGTAACTTACACAATTGCTTTTAACCTGTGGCCAATTTGGTTGGGTATTCTGCCCCAATCCTCCTCCCTCCAGATTTCATTTTCACTCATAGGATGCTTGGAATCTTTTGAAGCATAACATAAAGAAAATAATACCCTCTGTCTTTTCTATATTGGTGAGTTGTGGATATGGATCTATGAACATACGAAAACAATAAACCTTGTTATCAATAAGGAATTGTAATAATATTAATATGATCTCATCATATTTAACATTGATGATTTAGTAGTTAGTTAAGAAAGAAATGTAATTGAGTTGACCACTCAGGCGTAGTTGCATTCCCGGAGTGAGTAGATAAGGGTCAAGGAAGAGGGGTTGAGTGTACCAACTCATCATTTACTTTTGTGTGTGTGGATTATTGGTGGGGTTTTCAAATTTAGCGATGCCAACATGTTTTCTTAATTATTGCTGAACAGAAAGGTCAGCTCCCAATAATTGATGGGTCCCTGGGATTTAATGTCGAGGTGAAACAAGTTAAAAATAAAAACCAAGTTAATGATTTGAGGTGAAGTGAACCTGTGTGTGTTTTTTTTTTGGTCTTGATTTGAGGCTGTATTGCAAAACTGATTCTGGACCCACCTTTTATTTTATTATTTTTAAGGGCGTTGAGGTTGGGTCACCTATTTGGGCCATGCTATTTGCAGCGTTGTTTTTGTGGGCCGTATCCAAATCTAAGTTTCATTCCCATCTTTTCGGTTTTCTACTTGCGAAGGTTAGTGTTGGTGTTTTACGTCATTTTTATGGAAAGTTCGTGGTTGACCATGTTTTCTATTTACATTACTGAAATCTTCCTTATCTTTCTGTTATAAAAATTAAAAACCCCCCTAATCCTCTCAATCAACCCTGTAAGGTAAAAGAGAGTCTAACAAAGAAAATTCAAAGAAAATTCACTGCTTCCATTACCATCCACCAAGCCGTCAAAAAGTACACTAGGTGTTTTGTTTTTAAATGGTAAATTGGAATTGATTAAAGCGTAAGAAAGTAAGTACACTTGAGGCTAAGAGTTCCATACCTCCAGTTTAACCATAATAAGGAGGCTTTGTGACAAACTCTAAATATTAATTTGAGAGAATCAATTATGGGGTTAACTCAACTTTGTTGATGCGCTCCACTAGAAATGTGTTAGAATCAAAGTTTAGGAAAATAATAACTAAAACCTATGGATAAATTTATTTTGTATTTTTCTTTGAAGGACATACTATGCTAAATTTTCAAGAATTTTTTTTTTTTTCTGATCTTATAAACTTATCAATTTTTAATAAAAAATTATGTTATTGGAGTTCACGCTATATGGTTCATAGGTTGTAATAGTGAAAATCCACCAAATAAAAATAGAATCAATCAGTAACCAATAAAATTCAGTCAACATTAGCCAATAATTTAAATTAAATGTTCTATTTCTTTAAGTTTCAGATGTTTTTTTTAAGTTTCGAATGTTCTATTTCTAAAAGATATAAAGTTGGCTGAAGTTGTTTTAGGTTTCAAATATTCAACTTTCATTGTGAATATGGTATAAACAATAATTTCAAATATTTTTTTATTAATTTATTAATTAAAAAATTATTAATTACCTATAATTTTTCAATAGAAATAATCCATCTTAAGCCTTCCAAAGTTCCAATAATTCTCTTTCCTTCCCCATTCTTTTCTCCTTAAAAAAAAAAAAAAACACGTGATAGCACCACTGAAGTGCACGTGTGAGGGTGTGAGGACTCAACCATAGTAGCTTCGATTTGTTGAGTGTGTGTCACGATATGTAGCGTTTCTGAAGACACACGTTTTGTTTTCAAAGAGGAAATTTCATCTCAAGAAGAAGCAGCAGCAGCAGCAGAAGCAGAAGCGGAAGTAGGTGAGCGAGCTATCTAAGCAAAGCAAAGGAAGCAACAGCAATCATGAGGATATGGTTGACTTTCTCAGCAGCGCTTTCTTTCATCCTCTTTCTTCATTTTCAGCAACCTTCTCACGCCGTTTCGCCTCCTATCACGCTCCTACGCAGCCGTAACTTCGCTGAAGAGCCTCCCAAGATCCTCTCCAATCAGGAACTCTGGTTCAATCAAACCCTCGATCACTTCTCTCCCTATGTAACTTTACTTCTTTTAGTTTATTCTTATTATCTTAAACAGAATTAGATTTCAAATATGCTCTTCCTAATTTTGTCTTGTTAGGGTTCAATTTTTTTAATGTGTTTACTCTAATTTTGATTGCATCGCAGGATCACCGTCAGTTCCGGCAGCGTTACTATGAGTTCCTTGACTATTTCAGGATTCCTGATGGACCTATCTTTATTATAATATGCGGTGAAGGTCCCTGCAATGGGATTGTTAATGATTATATTGCTGTAAGTGTTCATATTTTCTTTGTTATTATATGTTGCATACTTGCATTCAACAAAAGCCTAGTCAATGTAGATAAAGATTGAAGATTGAAGTTAAGATCACAAGTTGTAGCTTTGACATAGGTGAACAATATGGATAATTTTCTTTTGCTCAGAAGAAACTGATGTGATTTTATGGGGGATAAAATCTTACCACTTACTAGTATTAACAAGTTTTTATGCATTATGGTGTGTATAGGTATTGGCAAAGAAGTTTGGAGCTGCTATGGTTACTCTTGAGCATCGATATTATGGAAAGAGTACTCCATTTAAGTCTCTAGCTACAGAGAATTTGAAATATCTCTCTTCCAAGCAGGCACTCAATGATTTGGCTACTTTTCGTCAATACTATCAGGTAAGTTCCCTTACCCATGGGGACTGTTAATATGGTTTAAGACAATCCCATGATTACAAAAGGAGATATTATTCAAAGTCCATCATACAATAACTCTTCATTAGAATTGTGTCATTTTATTTGTTTTTTTGCTGTATTTTTATGCAGGATTCCTTGAATGTAAAGCTTAACAGAACAAAAGTTGAAAACCCCTGGTTCTTTTTTGGTGGCTCATATTCTGGAGCTCTCAGTGCATGGTTCCGTCTTAAGTACCCCCATCTAACATGTGGAAGTCTTGCAAGTTCTGCAGTTGTTCAAGCTGTATTCGATTTCACAGAATTTGATCAGCAGGTGCATATTTTGATTTTGATTTTGAGGCTATCTTCTTTTGTCTTAAGCCTGTCTTATATAAACCATTCACTGTTCCCTTTCTTAATTTAAGTCAAATTTTGGTTGAGTGCTGTATCTTGGATGCAGATTGGTGAGTCAGCTGGTCCTGAATGTAAAGCAGCATTACAAGAAACTACTAAACTTATTGAACATAAACTTTCTATCAATGGGAGAGCACTGAAGGCATCTTTTGGTGCTGCTGATGTATGCTTTTCTTGCTTTATGACTCCTTTTTTAGAGAAAGTTCACTATAGTTTGTCCACGGAGAGGAATCTTGTCCACAGCTAGAGTTTCTAGTCTGATTCTAATGGCTCTCGTTGATCTTTGCTATATTTTGTAGCTTGACATTGATGGAGACTTCATGTATTTTGTGGCTGATGCTGCTGTTATAGCGGTAATTAATATGATTCTTGCTGTTCTTAATTCATTGCAATGTCTTGTATACAAATTCCTTATGCTGTTTCCTGGATTTTGAATATTTCAGTTTCAATATGGAAATCCGGATAGACTATGCAAGCCTCTAGTTGAAGCAAAGAACGGAGGAGAAGATTTAGTGGTATGTCTTGCTGTCTAACTCCTTGTTTCGGAATATTATGGAAATGTTAAATATATCTTCCTTTTTTTTTTGGTAGGGGGTTCCTTTGTTTGTTTAAATCGTCATTTCAATTTAATATTCTTTTCCTCTTTTTTTCTCTTCAATTTTCTAGTCATGTAAAATTCTTGATGACGTGTTAAGTTTTCAGAGAGGGAAGCTTACATTTGTGTGTTGAATTTGATACCCCTTTTTCCTTTGCAATCCATGGATGCTTTCTTCAATAGTACATTCAATCTCAAGATGCCTCAGATCCTCCTCACTTGGTCCAGTTGTGGTTATTTTCTTTGATACATCTAATGGAAAATGTATTTCAATATGCAGGATGCTTATGCCAAATATGTTAAAGACTACTACATTGGAACCTTTGGAACCAATGTTCAAATTTATGATCAGGAGTTTTTGAAACGCACTGATATTAATGATGACAGTTCTGGTCGATTATGGTGGTTTCAAGTCTGTACTGAAGTTGCATACTTTCAGGTGGCTCCCTCAAATGATAGTATCCGCTCCTCAATAGTTGACACAAAGCAAGTACCTTAAACTTGTCCTATTTTTATATCTATGTTTATGGGCTCATATATTTGCCACTGTTGAACATTTGTATTTATTAAATCCATTCCCTTGTAATCTTATTCATTGGTACAAATTGATTACTCATGCATTGCAGATATCATTTGGATCTTTGCAAAAATGTATTTGGACATGGTGTCTTTCCTGAAGTAGATGCAACTAACCTATACTATGGTGGCTCAAAAATTGCTGGTATAGAAACTTTACTGCGTTTTTTTTTTACTATATATATTTTTTTCTTTTCCCTTTGTTCAATTATGTTTATAAAATTTATGACAAACATTGCTATTTTTATTTTCTTCAACTCTATTTTAGTATATATATACGTTCGGGATATCTTCTTTGCTGAGCCATTCTTGTCATTAGATAACCAAACATTATTTTGATCGGGCCTTTACTATTATGCCAAACCTGAACTTATCATTTTGAATGAGTTTTTATGGCATGTTATTTCTGTCTTGCACGCCTTACATTCATTTGTGATTCCTATGTGTATGGACAGGTACAAAAATAATATTTACAAATGGCTCACAGGATCCTTGGCGGCATGCATCCAAACAAACTTCATCCCCTGAGGCTGACAGTGAGTTTATTATTTAAGTCAATAAATTCTTCATTCCTCTGGTGTATGTCAAAACTGGTTTTTTCTCTAGTGTTGAACATGATTTTACATTTGATGTGCTACCTACTGAAAAAATGACTGGCTCGTTTGCAATGCGTAGTTATTGTTATTGCACTTCTTTTCGCTGAATGCCACTAAGTCTCTGTTAAATGTTTCAGTGCCTTCCTACCTTATCACTTGTCACAATTGTGGCCATTGCTCTGACTTGAGAGGTTGTCCACAGTCTCCTTTGGTCATTGAAGGTATGCATTGCAGCAAACGTTTGCCTGCCAATTTAGAACATGCAACTTTTTTCGCAGCATGAGGACATGCATTTCAGCTTTTGTATTGCACGATCAGAAATTCACTATGATCCTTCTCTAATGCATCAAGATAATTTTAGTTTTATTTTGATGCTGCTGGACACAAATGTACTTGGTTTCTTTTCACGCCACCTCTGTCGTACATGATGCTGATTGTGAACTTTACTTTTCAGGTAATGAGCAGAACTGCACCTCACCGGATGCAGTTCGCAAAGTAAGGCAAAAGATCGTGGAGCACATGGATTTGTGGCTTTCTCAGTGCCAAGACACTGGAAGGAGTTTCTTTTAATTGTTGATTTGGTGCATACATGATGTATGATAAGTTAACCTGAGAGAAGTATACTCATGAAATATTCTGCCTTTACTGACGTTTGGTATGAATTGACCAAATGTAGGGGAGAATATGTGTGTATATATTAATAATGCCTTTGCTCAAGACTTTGGTAGTTTAATTTCCGGATGTTGCACCTGATCCTCCAGTCCCCCATCTCTTTTGCTCTGAACTCACTGTCTCGAACATAATCAATCATCTTCATGAAGACTGAAATACAATTTTTATGCAGCGACTGATTTTTTAAATCTGTATAGCATGTTTGTTCACATCCAAAAAGAATAAAAGAAAGAAGAGCATGTTTGTTGCACTGAACCACATCGAGCCTGACTTAAAAATAATGTTTAATCATTTTCATTCATTGAATCTTTGATGGTGACCATGATGGAGAGGACAGGTGCTAGCGTGAAGGAGGAGTGAATAATGGGAGTGCTTGCAGTTGCGTATGGAGGTGTTGCATCTGCGGGGAAGCCTGCGCTTCAGGGAGAGTGCAGCGAAAGAGGGAGAAGCATAGGAAGTCAACTTTTGAAGACTCTTCAGCTTCTTTCTCACTCAAATTATAAGTCCTCACTCTCTTGTCGATAATGAAGATTATAACCAAAGTGAAATCATCTTTATCTTGTGGACGTAATGTTATGGGATAGGAAATCATATACTTTAAGTAGGAAAAGTGCATAGATAATTTTTAATTGAATTAAGTGGATAATAAAACTTGAATAAATGGATAAGTTAGACTAATTTGTCCGGAGTTAATTGATTATTTTATTTGGAGAAAAAGACAAATAGGTCATTTATTTTTAAATTTGAAGACAAATAAGTCATTGATTAATTCAAAATAATAGTGCTACATGTAGTAATGAAGTTCAACTAAGCAAGTCAAGCCATTCTCACTCAAGGAGTGTGAGTACACATGCGAAACTGTTTCAGAAACACAAGGATGTGCACCCCTCATCGTCATTCTCGTCGCCATGGTCGTATTCTTCTTGTTCTTCTTTTTTTCTGGTTCTTCTTATTCTCTGCTGCGTCGTTATTGTCATTATTTTTGTTATCATCATCTTCTTTTTCTTTATAAATAAAACTTAATTAAAGGAGGAAGAAAAAATGATGAATTAAAAGCGAACAAAAATCAATTGGAAAAACGAATCATATTTGTTAAAAATTAAAAATCACATTGTTTAGTAAAAACAAACCACATTTAGGATGAATTGAAAAATGAATTATATTTCATAAAAAATAAACCAAAACCCACAAAAATCAATTTCAATACTTCAAGATTTCAATACACTTGCACTCTTACATTTCAACATACTTTATTTTTCATTTTCTTTCTAAGAAGAAGAGAAACAACAACAATGCAACGAAGGAGAAGGCAACAAAGCAGAAAAGGAAAAGAAAGAAGAGGAGGAGGAAGAACGAAGAAGAAGAAGACACTACTGCTGGAAGGTAGAAACACGAAGAAGAAAGGTGCGTGAAATTATTGAACTTGGTTGAGTTTGATCGTTAAAATTGCTAAGTTATCTAGATTTATCTTGTTGAAAATACAACACTTCCCACGTTTTAAAATGCGAAATATCTAATTTTCTAATAAATTTACAAAATCTTGAAAAAGAAAATACTAAATAAGATTTTTAAAATTTAAAAGGACACTAAGAACATTAAAATGCTAAAAATAATTTATCTTTTTCTTAGAGAGATATAAATATACTTTTATGATTTTTGAAGTTTTTTTACAGAAGAACGTATAAAATTATATATTGATCGATTTTTTTAATAAGAAAGGAAGGACAAAAGTATACATATAAAATTATATATTGATGTGTACTTTTTTTATTCTTTCTATTAAAAAAAATTATTTGTATTTGACATTTCACTTTGTTTACAAATCTTTAAAATATAAATCCATTTAAAAAATTCACTATTAAGTATTAACTGAATAGAAGAAGTTGTCAACAAAAAATAAAAAAACTGAATAGAAGTTGTGTCACCAGAAAAACTGAATAGTAGTTGTTCAAATTTTCCCGCTCCGGGAACCGTGTAGTAAGTTGTGACAATTTTTTCTTCTTCTTAAAGAACATATAAATATAAACACGTGATAAGCGCACTTGTGACTGTGTGAGGACTCACCAACCATAGTTGCTATGATTTGTTGGAAATTGGAATACGGGTCATTGGGGGTGCCACGATTTGTACTTTTAAAAATAGAATTTCTGAAGACACGTTCTAAGAAGAAGAAGAAGCAGGAGTAGGTGAGCTAGCTAGCTAAGCAAAGCAAGCAACAGAAACCATGAAGCTATGGTTGACTTTCTCAGCAGCGTTTTTTTTCATCCTCTTCCTGCATTTCCCGCCACCTTCTCACGCCGCTTCAACTCCTATCACGCTCCTACGCAGCCGTAGCTTCGCTGAAGAACCTCCCAAGATCCTCTCCAATCAGGAACTCTGGTTCAATCAAACCCTCGATCACTTCTCTCCCTACGTAAGATTACTTATTTTACCGTTTGTATTTTCTAGTTTATTCTTATTATCTTAAACAGAAGTAGATTTCAAATATGCTCTTGCTAATTTTGTCTCGTTAGGGTTCAAAAACTTTCATGTATTTATGAAATTCTGATGGTGTTGATTGCGCTGATCGCAGGATCACCGTCAGTTCAGGCAACGTTACTATGAGTTCCTTGACTATTTCAAGATTCCTGATGGACCTATCTTTTTGAGAATATGCGGTGAAGGTACCTGCAGTGGGGTTGTTAATGACTATAATGCTGTAAGTTTTCATTTTTTGTTTGTTATTATTATATATGTTGCATTCAACAAAAGGCTAGTCAATGTAGATAAAGATTGAAGATTGAAGATTGAAGTTAAGATCACAAGTTGTAGCTTTGACATAGGCACTATGTTGTGATCAATATGGCTAATTTTCTTTTTGCTCAGAAGAAACTGATGTGATTTTATGGGGGATAAAATCTTACCACTTACTAGTATAAACAAGTTATCATGCCTTATGGTGTGTATAGGTATTGGCAAAGAAGTTTGGAGCTGCTATGGTTACTCTTGAGCATCGTTATTACGGGAAGAGTTCTCCATTTAAGTCTTTAGCTACAGAGAATTTGAAATATCTCTCTTCCAAGCAGGCACTCAATGATTTGGCTACTTTTCGTCAATTCTATCAGGTAAGTTCCCTTACCCATGGGGTCTGTTAAATAAGGAGATATTATTTAAAGTCCATCATTCAATAACTATTCATTGGAATTGTTGTCATTTTATTTGTTTTTTTGCTGTATTTTTATGCAGGATTCCATGAATGTAAAGCTTAACAGAACAAAAGTTGAAAACCCCTGGTTCTTTTTTGGTGGCTCATATTCTGGAGCTCTTAGTGCATGGTTCCGTCTTAAGTACCCCCATCTAACATGTGGAAGTCTTGCAAGTTCTGCAGTTGTTCGAGCTGTATTTGATTTCACAGAATTTGATCAGCAGGTGCATATTTTGATTTTGATTTTGACTTTTGAGGCTACAGGCTATATTCTTTTGTCTTAAGCCTGTCGTATACAAGGGCGAAGTCTCTCACTAAGAAAAGGGGACAATGGCCCCCCCAAACCAAACCTTTCATATATAAATTATAGTGAAATTTTAGTTTAGCCTCCCCTAATATTTTCTTTTTATTCTCTCTTTATTACAAAATTAAATTTTAGCCTCTCCCTATAATTGAGCCTAGCTTCGCCACTGGTCATATATAAACCATTCACTGTTCCCTTTTTTAATTTAAGTCAAATTTTGGTTGAGGGCTGTGTCTTGACTGCAGATTGGTGAGTCAGCAGGTCCTGAATGTAAAGCAGCATTACAAGAAACTACTAAACTTATTGAACATAAACTTGCAATCAATGGGAGATCACTGAAGGCATCTTTCGGTGCTGCTGATGTATGCTTTTATTACTCCTTTTTTAGAGAAAGTTTACTATAGTTTGTCCAAGGAGAGGAATCTTGTCCACAACTAGAGTTTCTAATCTGATTCTAATGGTGTTTGTTGCTCTTTGCTCTATTTTGTAGCTTGAAATTGATGGAGACTTCATGTATTTTGTGGCTGATGCTGCTGTTATAGCGGTAATTAATATGATTCTTGGTGTTCTTCTTCATTGCAATCTCTTGTATTAAAATTCCTTATGCTGTTTCCTGGATGTTGAATATTTCAGTTTCAATATGGAAATCCGGATAGACTATGCAATCCTCTAGTTGAAGCAAAGAACGGAGGAGAAGATTTAGTGGTATGCTTTGCTGTCTAGCTCCTTGTTTCAGAATCCTTTTTAATATTCTTTTTCTCTGCAATTTTCTAGTCATGTAAAATTCTTGATGACGTGTTAAGTTTTCAGAGAGGGAAGCTTACATTCATGTGTTGAATTTGATACCCCTTTTTCCTTTGCAATCCATGGATTCTGTCTTTCAATAGTACATTCATTTCTAGAGATGCCTCAGATCCCTCTCACTTGGTCCACTTATGTTGATTTTCTTTGATACATCTAACGAAAACTGTATTTCGATATGCAGGATGCTTATGCCAAATATGTAAAAGACTACTACATTGGAACCTTTGGAACCAATGTTCAAATTTATGATCAAGAGTTCTTGAAACGCACTGATATTAATGATGACAGTTCCGCTCGATTATGGTGGTTTCAAGTCTGCACAGAAGTTGCATACTTTCAGGTGGCTCCCTCAAATGATAGTGTCCGCTCCTCAATGGTTGACATAAAGCAAGTACCTTGAACTTGTCCTGTTTTATATCTATGTTTTTGGGCATATACATACGAGTAATGCTAGGGAGCCCACGTTAAGGAGCCCATAGGGAGCCCATGAGTGTAATTAGGAAAATAATGGATGGTAAAAGAGGAAAGAAAAATGAAGAAAAATTGACATTGGCTCCCTATGGGTTCTCTAACGTTGGCTCCCAAGACTTTCTCTATACGATTTCCATTGTTGAACAATTATTTTTTATTAAATCCATTCCTTTGTAATCTTATTCATTGGTACAAATCGATTACTCATGCATTGCAGATATCATTTGGATCTTTGCAAAAATGTATTTGGACGTGGTGTCTTTCCTGAAGTAGATACAACTAACCTATACTATGGTGGCTCAAAAATTGCTGGTATAGAAACTTTACTGTGTTTTTTTTACCATATATATATTTTTTTTCTTTTCCCTTTGTTCAATTATGTTTATAAAATTTATGAAAATTGTTATTTTCTTCAACTCTATTTACTATATATACGTTCAGGATATCTCCTTTGCTGAACCATTCTTTTCATTAGATAACCAAAGATTATTTTGATCGGGCCTTTACTATTATGCCAAACCTAAACTTATCATTTTGAATGTGGGATTTTCCTTTTATGGCATGTTATTTCTGTCCGGCACTCCTTACATTCATTTGTGATTCCTATGCGTATGGACAGGTACAAAAATAATATTTACAAATGGCTCACAGGATCCTTGGCGGCATGCATCCAAACAAACTTCATCCCCTGAGGCTGACAGTGAGTTTATCATTTAAGTCAATAAATTCTTCATTACTGTCATCACTCACTTCTGGTGTATGTCAAAACTGGTTTTTTCTGTAGTGTTGAACATGATTTTACATTTGATGTGCTACCTACGGAAAAAATTACTGGCTCGTTTTCAATGCATAGTTATTGTTATTGTTATTATACTTCTTTTCGCTTAATGGCACTAAATCTGTGTTAAATGTTTCAGTGCCTTCCTACCTTATCACATGTCACAATTGTGGCCATTGCACTGACTTGCGAGGTTGTCCACAGTCTCCTTTGGTCATTGAAGGTATGCAGTGCATTAAACCTTTGCCTGCCAATTTAGAACATGCAACTTTTTTTCGCGCATGAGGACATGCATTTGTATTGCACGATCAGAAATTCACTATGATCCTTCTCTAAGGCATCAAGATAATTTTAGTTTTATTTTGATGCTGCTGGACACAAATGTACTTGCTTTTCATGCCATGAGCTGATCGTTCAAGATGCTGATTGTGAACTTTCCTTTTCAGGTAATGAGCAGAACTGCACCTCACCGGATGCAGTTCGCAAAGTAAGGGCAAAGATCGTGGAGCACATGGATTTGTGGCTTTCTCAGTGCCAAGACACTGGAAGGAGTTTCTTTTAATTGTTGATTTGGTGCATACATGATGTATGATAAGTTAACCTCAGAGAAGTATACTCATATGAAAAATTTTGCAGTACTCACCTTTGGTATGAATTGAGCAAAAATGTATGGGAGAATATGTGTGTATATAAATATTAAATAATGCCTTTGCTCAAGACTCAAGAGTTTGGTAGTTTAATTGCAGCATATTGCACCTCATCCTGCAGCCCCTTCTCTCTTTCTCTCTAAACTCACAGTCTCGAACATAATCTATCATCTTCATGAAGACTAAATATACAATTTTTATGCGGCGACTGTTTTTTTTTTTTAAATCTGTATAGCATGTTTGTTCACATCAAAAAAAAAAAAAAAGAGCATGTTTGTAAGTTAGTCGCATTAAACCAAAGTTTGTGTCAGTTGGCAAATAAGAGTGATAAAAATAGTTTTTTTTGGAAGTTAACTACCTTAATTGAATTTGATCGGTCCATTATTTTATTTCAAGAAAAGACATATAAATTCTTCACTCTTTAAGTTGAAGATAAATAAGTTATTGATTAATTGAAAATACAAAAAATATTTTCTACCTTTTAAAATGTGGAAAAATATAATTTTCTAATAAATTTATATAATCTTGAAATAGAAAATCCTAAATAAGTTTTTAAAAATTTATAATGCTCGACTATAAGAACATTAAAATATTAGATTTAAAATTTATCTTTTTTTCTTAGAGATTGTAATTTTTAGAGAATTTTTTTCCCATTAAAGAACGTATAAATTGATCGATATTTTTTAACCAAAAATTATTTGACATTTCACTGGAATTTTTTCTTAAATAAAATAAAACAAATTATTATATCCCAAAATAAATTAACACGACATTATTTATCAATATACAATTTTTTTTTTGTCCGTCTGCACCTAGTTCGCCTCATTTAGAGGCTAAATTGGATAATAGCCACTTAAAGTGGCGAACTTGGTGAAATTAGCCACTCAAAGTGGCGAACTTGGTGTAATTAGCCATTAAGTGTGGCGAACTTGGTGCAAACCCTACACCTATTGAGCCAATTAAGTTGGCGAACCTGGTGAAGCTGCTGCCTATAAATACACCCATCCGAAACTCATTGTTGTGTGCCTAATAAATCTACAATTCCCTTCTTTTTTTCTCCCTCAAAAATTTTTTGATTCTCTATATGTTGTTAAGTTTTTTTTTTTAAGTTTGTTATAGTATGGGAGATAGAATATTAGTTTCCATACATTACGCTGGTCAAATAAGAAAAGACCAAGATGGGAACGATGTTTTCAGTTGTCCTCAACCAACTTTCGTTTGCTGGCCAAATCAGGAGATGGGTTTGCAACAGCTTAAAGATTTTATTCTGCGGTCTATTGGTCAAGATCACAGGAAACGAGTTCGGAAAGTTTACTACAGATATCCGCATTATGTTGACGGAACCCTTTACTTTAAAAGGTAAAGCAAAGCATAGCAACGGACAAACTAGTGCCCAAGAAGGTTGAGAGGCAACCACCTGACCCGGAACAATGGCCTACACCGCCGGCTGTTCATAAGGCGTCCACTCGACCTACACAAGATCAGAAAATATATTTAGTCATATAGCTCTAAAACCCCAATACACGAAACACAAAACGATAATAACAACATAACAGAAAACACTTACCCCTTGATGGTCGACGTTGTTCAGAATCATCCGCCACATCCGAACCCTGGGTCGGAAGGAGTCACAAGGCTGACGAAAACCCCTCCACCTGCAACAAACAAAACGCATATCAGATTCAAATAGAAAGGCTAATAGCATAACATTTTCAGATTAAAAAAACCCAAACATCAAGTAATACCTCTCCACCAATGGAAATCGCATCTCGTCAAAGTTACCATGAGGACGACATGCATGGATGCGATGGTATGCCCATGACAATAATAAACTGGCGCATCCACCAAGGTTCTTCTGCTCGAAATTCGCCCCGCGGCACATCTGCTGATATAGGTATGCCAGCACGGCGGAACCCCAGCTCAGACGGCCGCAGGCATCAAGATCTGCCAAGAGAGGTAACCACCTCAGATGAATCCGAGAGTCAGACGCATCCGGGAATAGGAAGCCACCGATAATCTGCATAATATACCCACGCGTGTACTGCAGAAGGCGCTCAGGTGTCGGGTCATCCCCTAAATCCCTACAGACTGTATCCTGAAACCACGATAGATGAACATTTCACTTGTCCCTCTGTCTATCCTGTTCAGTCGGAATAGATCCTAGTAACTCAAGGCACATAGACTCGATGCTCCGTCTTTCATGGTGAACCTCCCACCCACTAATACACCAACTAACAGGATCCCCATCAATGCGCAACCCTAACTGGTACGCCACGTCCTGCAATGTGACACTCATCTCTCCGCACGACATATGAAACGAGTGGTCTCTGGCCTCCACCTTTCAATCAAAGCAGACACCAGTGCCTAATCATGCTCCCACTCGAGAGTCACAGCAACATGCTCAAATCCAGCTCGTCGGAGTAACTCGTGGACACGGTCATCTGGCGGTTTCATAATGTTACGCCGAGTGCGTATAACCCTCGTAGCCTATAAAGTAAAAGTAATAAATTTCTTTATATTAACACAGTTATATACATATCACGAATCTTAAACCCATCTCTAAAAAATGTACATACCATGTGTGCGATTCTCCCTGCAATATGGTCAACGTTATCCAGCCTATACAATGTGTCTTCATATCTCCTCAGAAGGTATCGATATTGCTCCATCGACGAGTGGTAGGCAAATAATCAAATAACCTAACGCAATTAGCATAACTAACAAATCAAATCAACAACATAACTAAAAAAACTATAACCATCAAAATCAATTAAAAAAACAAAAATACAAACTAACTAATTAATAAACTAAACATTTCCTAAAGCAAAAAATAACCTAAACCTCATTAATAAATAAATAAATAAAGTAAATCTTATAATAAATATGAAATAAAAAATAATAATTATAAAAAATATGAAATAAAAAATAATAATTATAACAAATATAAAATAATAAAATAAAGGAAAAAAAATAAACAAAGAACATAAGGGGAGGAGGCACATACCTGCTGCTGGGAAGGAGGGAGCAAATGGGGACCAGCGGCTGCTTTATATAGCACGCAAGTTCGCCAGATTTCCTGGCTAATATCCCTAAACCCTAATTGCACCAAATTCGCCACTTTAAGTGGCTTTTATCAAACTTAACCTCTTAATGAGGCGAACTAGATGCAAAATTTCAAAAAAAAATTGGATATTGGTAAATAATGCCCTGTTTATTTTTTTTGAAAAATAAAAATTTATTTTATTTTATTTATGAAAATTTTCCACATTTCACTTTGTTTAGAAATCTATAAATCCATCTAAAAAAATTCACTATTAAGTATTAACTTAATAGAAGTGATTCAAATTTTCCCGCTCCGGCGACCGTGTTGTGACATTTTTTATTCTTAAAAAAAGAATATATAAATATAAACACGTGAACGTGATAGAAATAGAATAGAACTAACGAAGCGCACTTGTGAGTTGTGACTGTGTGAGGAGTGAGGACTCACCAACCATAGTTGCTATGATTCGTTGGAATGTGTGTCATTGTGTCAGGATTTTTTCTTTTAATAGAATTTCTGAAGACGCACATTTTCAAAGAGGAAAACTAAAAAGAAGAAGAAGGAGGAGGAGGAGTAGGAGAAGGAGAAGGAGGAGTAGGTGAGATAGCTAGCTAAGCAAAGCAAAGAAAGCAACAGCAAGCATGAGGATATGGTTGACTTTCTCAGCAGCGTTTTCTTTCATCTTCTTCCTGCATTTCCCGCCACCTTCTCACGCCGTTTCAACTCCTATCACGCTCCTACGCAGCCGTAACTTCGCTGAAGAACCTCCCAAGATCCTCACCTCTCAGGAACTCTGGTTCAATCAAACCCTCGATCACTTCTCTCCCTATGTTAGATTACTTCTTTTACCGTTTTGTATTTTCTAGTTTATTCTTATTATCTTAAAGTGAAATAGATTTCAAATATGCTCTTGCTAATTGTGTCTTGTTAGGGTTCAAAAACTTTCATGTATTTATGAAATTCTGATGGTGTTGATTGCGCTGATCGCAGGATCACCGTCAGTTCCGGCAACGTTACTATGAGTTCCTTGACTATTTCAGGATTCCTGATGGACCTATCTTTCTCATAATATGCGGTGAAGGTACCTGCGGCGGGATCGCTAATGATTATATTGCTGTAAGAAGTGCTCATTTTCTTGTCAATGTAGATAGAGATTGAAAATTGAAGTTAGGATCATAAGTTGTAGCTTTGAGATAGGCTGTGAAAGTTGAGTTCTGAGAAGGAGAAAAATTGAAAACTTCTCGAAGAGAGAGTGAAGAAAGGGAGAGTGTGATGAACACTTAAATCACCTAACTCTCAATCAATGAAAATGCAAAAACTGAAACTTAAAAAATGTTTGTCACAATATAAATATTATCTAGGAGTTGATACTCTAACTGCTTGGTTAGTCAGCAAGTGAACTACATTCAATCTAACTAATTGAAACTAATCCTAACTGCCTAACTGTCTAACTAACTGGATAGCTGAGTTGCTGCTATCTGCTACACTAAGTCACATAGGCACTATGTTGTGATCAGTATGGCTAACTTTTCGTTTTCTCCCAAGAAAATTATGTCACTTTATGAGGGGAAGCATTTTACAGGTATTGGCAAAGAAGTTTGGAGCTGCTATGGTTACTCTTGAACACCGTTATTATGGAAAGAGTTCTCCATTTAAGTCTCTAGCTACAGAGAATTTGAAGTATCTCTCTTCCAAGCAGGCACTCAATGATTTGGCTGCTTTTCATCAGTATTATCAGGTAAGTTCCCACCCCCAATTCGCCGTGCACGCTGGGTCTATTAACATGGTTTATTGGAATCATCATCATCATTTTTTTCCCTGTAGGATTCCTTGAATGTAAAGCTTAACAGAACAGAAGTTGAAAGCCCCTGGTTCTTTTTTGGTGGCTCATATTCTGGCGCTCTCAGTGCATGGTTCCGTCTTAAGTACCCCCATCTAACATGTGGAAGTCTTGCAAGTTCTGCAGTTGTTCAAGCTATATTCGATTTCACAGAATTTGATCAGCAGGTTTGTATTTCGATTTTGATTTTGAAGCTATCTTCTTTTGTCTTAAGCCTGTCTTATATAAACCATTAACTATTCCCTTTCTTAAGTCAAATTCTGTATGAGTGTTGTATCATGCATGCAGGTTGGTGAATCAGCAGGTCCTGAATGTAAAGCAGCATTACAAGAAACTACTAAACTTATTGAACATAAACTTGCTATCAATGGGAGATCACTGAAGGCATCTTTTGGTGCTGCTGATGTATGCTTTTCTTACTCCTTTTTTAGAGAAAGTTTACTACAGTTTGTCCAAAGCTAGATTTTCTAATCTGATTCTAATGGTGCTTGTTGACCTTTGCTCTATTTTGTAGCTTGACATTGATGGAGACTTCATGTATTTTATGGCTGATGCGGCTGTTGTAGCGGTAATTGATACGGTCCATGCTGTTTTTCTTATTCATTGCAATCTCTTGTATTCAAATTACTTATGCTATTTCCTGGATTTTGAATATTTCAGTTTCAATATGGAAATCCGGATAAAGTATGCAAGCCTCTAGTTGAAGCAAAGAACGGAGGAGAAGATTTAGTGGTATGATTTACTGTCTATCTCCTTGTTTCAGAATATTACGGAACTGTTAAATATAGCTCATTTTTTCTTTTCTTTTTTAATTTATTCCTTTTTTTCTTGGTTCCGTTATTTATTTAAGTCTTCATGCAAATTTAATATTCCTTTTCTCTTTGTTTCTCTGCAATTTTCTAGTGATGGAAAATTCTTGATCATGTGTTGAGTTTAATAACCTTTTTCTTTGCAATCAACTGTTGCTTTCTTCCAATAGTGCATTCTTTTCTCAACATGCCTCTGATCACCTTCACTTGGTCCAGTTGTGTCGATTTTCTTTGATACAACTAATGGAAACCGCATTTCATTATGCAGGATGCTTATGCCAAATATGTAAAAGGGTACTACGTTGGAACCTTAGGAGCCAATGTACAAGTTTATGATCAGGAGTTCTTGAAACGCACGGATATTAATGATGAGAGTTCTGCTCGATTATGGTGGTTTCAAGTCTGCACTGAAGTTGCATACTTTCAGGTGGCTCCCTCAAATGACAGTGTCCGCTCCTCAATAGTTGACACAAAGCAAGTACCTTGACATTTCCTATTTTTATATCTATGTGCACAGGGCCACAGGCACATACATTTCCTACTGTTGAATAATTGGTACAAATTGGTTTCTCATGCATTGCAGATACCATTTGGATCTTTGCAAGAATGTATTTGGACATGGTGTCTTTCCTGAAGTGAATGCAACTAACTTATACTATGGTGGCAAAAATATTGCTGGTATATAAACTTTCCTGTATATCTCCTTGAGCAAGGAAAAGTATATGTAACCAATAATTTTTTTACCAACAGATCAGCCAACAAAAAATAGAACATCCAAAACTATTATTTATAGAACATCCACAATAAAAGAAATAGAACATCCGAAACCTAAAATAACCCACTATCAATAAAAAAAATAGAACATCCAAAACCTATAAATAGAACATCCAAAACCTAAAGAAATAGAACATCTAAAATAAATTGTTGGCTGATATTGGTTGATTTTTTATTGGTTACCTAGCATTGTTGAGCATTCATGTCATTTGATAACCAAACATTATTTTGATCAGGCCTTTATTATTACTATTATGTCAAACTTGAACTTATCATTTTGAATACGGATTTTTGCTTTCTATGGCATGTTATGTCTCTCTGACACACCTTAAATTCCTTTGTGTTCCTATGTGTATGGACAGGTTCAAAAATAATATTTACAAATGGCTCACAGGATCCTTGGCGGCATGCATCCAAGCAAACTTCATCACCGGAGGCTGACAGTGAGTTTATCCTTTTAGTCAATAAATTCTTCATTACTTTCATCACTTCTGCAGTATGTGAAAAGTGTTATTCTCTAATCTCGAGTGTTGAACATGATTTTATATTTGATGTGCTACCTAGTGAAGAAAATGATTGGCTCATTTGCAATGCATAATTATAGTTATTGTTACTGTACTTGTGTTCGCTGAATGCCGCTTAATCTCTCTGTTAAATGTTTCATGTTTCAGTGCCTTCCTACCTTATCACGTGTCACAATTGTGGCCATTGTGTTGACTTGGTAGGTTGTCCACAGTCTTCTTTGGTCGTTGAAGGTATGCATCGCATTATTACAAATTTGCCTGCCAATTTAGAACATGCAACTTGTATTGCGATTTATGAGGAGATGCAATTGTATGGCATGATCATAATAAATTCACTATGATCCTTCTTCAATGCATCAAGATAATTTTAGTTTTATTTTGATGCTGCTGGACACAAATGTGCTTGGTTGCTTTTCATGGCACGAGCTGGTGGTTCAAGATACTGATTGTGAACTTTCCTTTTCAGGTAATGAGCAGAACTGCACCTCACCTGATGCTGTTCGCAAAGTAAGGGCAAAGATCGTGGAGCACATGGATTTGTGGCTTTCTCAGTGCCAAGACACTGGAAGGAGTTCCGTTTAGGAGCAATGCTAATTGCTACAGGCCTACAAATTTATATTTTCTTGGCAACAGTTAGCCATCAATACTAAAGGTGTTGGCTGTTGAGCATTTTTCTTCTCTTAATTGTTGATTTTTGTTCATACACGATGTATGATAGGTTAACCTGATTTCTCGTATTTTAAGAGAGAAAGTATACTCCTACGAGATATGCTGGAATTAATCACGTTTTGTATGAATTTGACCAAATGTAAGGTAAAATATGTGTCTCGTGTGTAAACTGTACACATATAATGCCTTTGCTCAAGGCTCGATCTCTCTCAAATCTACTCTTCATAAAGACTAAATATATAATCTTTATGCGGCGACTTAAAATAATCATGAATTCATGATTGTTGCATTAAACGAAAAAATCAAGGCTGACTTAAAATAACCATTTTTTCATTTATTAATATTTCAATTTTTAAACAAAAAAGAAAGTGGATTTAGTTGATAAAGTAAATAAATAAATTTTAAGTTCGTAAAATATTAATTTGTGCCTTTGAATAATTGAATCCTTAATGGTGACCATGATGAAGAATTGGAGAGGACTGGAGCTCGCGGGAAGGACTAAGGAGTACGCGGGTTGCTCGTGGGATCGGAGTGCTTGCACTGGTGTACGGAGGAGTTGCAAGTTGCAACTGCAGGAACGTGGCACGTGCAGGAAAAAATAAGAGTAATATTAGCATTAAAAATAGTTGATAAGATGAGATTATTTTTTTTAAAAAAAAATGGATCTTTTATACTTTAAAGAAAAATGTAAAGATAGTTATAAGAAATTGGTTCAAATATTAATTTTTTAAAAATAAAATCAGAACAAATCAAGTTATGCAAAAACAAAAAGGTAACATTCAATTTTACAATGAGAAAAGAATGAAAAATGATATTTGCTTTTTATTGTCTCCTTAATATTGATTATCAAAACTTTCTCATATTGAAAGGAAAAATATAGATAATTAATAATTTTATAATCAATAAATCAGCTAATAAAAAATAAAATATTAAGTTATAAAACATCCAAAATCTAAAATAATTATTAGCCAACTTTATATTTTTTTAGAAACAAAACATTCGAAATTTAAAAATATAACATCTGAAATTTAAAGAAATAAAACTTCTAATTTAAATAGAATATTCGAAATTTAAAAAAATTAAAAATTTAAATTTAAATTATTAACTGATATTTAACTACTTGTCATTTTATTGGTCGGTTGGTTGATATTGGAAAGAAAAAAATTGATTTATTTAAAATCCATTTGATATTTTATCTCTTTTTTTGGAGTTACATCAGTTAAAATACAAAGTGAATTGGACTTTGTTATAGAGTAGTGAAGTGTAGTGGGCTTTTGTTGAAATCAAACGCGTGGGAGGGTTTGCCAAAGAAAGCGCTAGTCAGTGAGAGCTAAACTGAGCTGAAGTGAAGTGAGAGAATCATCGGAGATGGCGTCGTACAAGGGAGGCGGAGGCGGCGGAGGAGGGATACCGCTGGAGAGGATGAGCGTGGAGCAGCTAAGGGCGTTGAAGGAGCAGGCGGATCTCGAGGTTAACCTCCTTCAAGACTCCCTCACCAACATCCGCACCGCCACCAATCGCCTCGAGATCGCTTCCTCCGCCCTCAACGACCTCTCCCTCCGCCCTCAAGCCTCCAAGATGCTCGTCCCCCTCACCGCTTCCCTCTACGTTCCCGGAACCCTCGACGATTCTCAAAAAGTCCTCGTCGACGTCGGCACCGGTTACTTTATCGAGGTACACTCCCTTCCTTCTCTTCTCTCTTGAGCTTCTCCGCTTTGAATCAAAACCGATTCATCGAATTCTGTGTATGTAGATTGCTACTATAGTTTTATGATCCGAATTGCGTCCTTTGATTTTATTGAACCTTTGGAAATTGATGTTAACATTTTATCCTACCAAATGTTTTTTAGTTCATACTACTAGCGATTCGTTTCTTTCCAGAAACTTCACATAGAACTGTGATGAGTTCTTGATTTACAAAAGGATTTCTAAGTATTAGGTTTCATATGCAGGGGGTTATGTAATTGAGTGATGAGCTAAGTACAGTTCTCATATAGTGTTGTATCTGTAACTTTCCATATTCAACAAAACTTAATGTTTTGTGCTTGCTAGTTTGTATTCAAGTGATATTGATTCTTTGAAATGCCTGGCAAAATGTACCAAGTATATTCAATAGTGAAATATGGGGGGAAGACCACAATCTTAGGATAGGTATATGCCATGCATCACAAATTCTGACTATTGCAATTTACAATTAAGTATAAGAGATAACTTTTTAGTATATTGTCCAATGAATAAATCTAGGTATACATGTGTTTTCACACCTTATAGGCCCACATGCCAAGCAAATAATGAAGTCTAGCACAGAAAATTTGAGTCACCGCAAAGAAAACAAGAGTTGATTTTGTTGGGATGGATGCATGTACATGTAGTGTTACCGTTGTTCAATATTTCCAAGCTAAGTGTTTCCTTCATGCTGAAAACAGAAAACAATGGCTGAAGGGAAAGATTATTGTGAGCGCAAGATCAACCTACTGAAATCAAACTTTGATCAACTTGTAGAGGTAAGTTTCCTGTTACACATCATGTTCTAAAACTTGATAGATGTATATTTTACTACTTGTTCTATGGCAAGCTTTCCCCCATTAGGTGCTGATGGTAGTTTCTATGGTTATGCTAAACATTGTTATTTTTTTGAGGAGTGTGATTTCAAGTAACAGTTCTTAATAAAGGGGGGGAAAAAGAGGTTTATAGCATCATATATTTGGCCTTATCCATTTAAAACTGAAAAGCAGAACAATCCAAAACTGCAGGTTGCATCCAAAAAGAAAAATGTTGCAGATGAAATGGCAGTTATTTTACAGGCAAAGATGAAGCAATTGGCATCTACATCATCCTAAGTAGGTATAAACTTCAATTACATGCTCCATGTCATTCATTGTACCATAGCAATTCTGGAGTCATTGATGTTATATGTTGTTTTTGAACCTTTCGTTAAATTACTTCTCTTCTGTTAGATGCCTCCAAAATTTAGTTTGGAACGATAGGATTCGGAACTGTGTTGTGTTTGGAAAATCAAGTCAAACGATTAGTATTGGTATTTGGAATTTTGAGGGTATTTATGGATTTAGCCATTTAGGAGTGGTTTTTTTTTATCGCTTAATATCTTATTTTCTAGGCACATTCCCGCGTTTTTATGGCCTTCTGAATCAGGTATGTGTTATCATTTCATCAATTCTTCGGTCTTAATAGCGGTAACATGAAAATTGCTACATAAAATAACACAACGTTAAATTAAATGATCTTCTTTGTTGGTGACTAATTAAATGATCTTCTAAAACTTAATTTTGTATATTTGAAAATATTAATAAGAATTTGTCCCCTTAAAAAAAAATTTAACACGGGCGTCCCTTTGGGTCCTCTTGTTTCCAGTTTCCATCCATTGGTCATCCAATTCAATCCTCTTTCCCAAATGGGGGAATTTGGAAGGGAGACAGACACGAGACAGAGACAAACTCCAGTTTCTACTTGGATTAAGGTGTATAATACTCAATTATGTTTTAATATTTTATTTTGTTTAAGATAAATATAAAGACTGCAATAAGAAAAGTAACCTTACTAATTTTAAAAAATAAATTTAAAAAAAAAACATAATAACTAAGCAAAAAAAGACGAGGAGCAAGATTTCAAAACCTAACTTAATAAGAATTTAATTTTGATAGACAGTAAAAATGTTTTACACATGCATACAATTATATAACGACACATCAGCAAAAATAACTCTTTCTCATTGATTCCATGATTGGTCATCCAAAAGGAATAAAGAACGAATGTAATTATATGATCGTATAAAATGTTTTTCACTGTCACTGGACCTAATAAAATCAAATTAAAATTTCAGAGTGAAATGTTTATTTGATCTCAAAGATTGTTTCCCATGTTTTTCCAATATGGGTTTCTCTTTTCTCCTTCATACATAACCAAAGCCAACCTCCATGGACCGAAAGCCAAGACCAATTTTACACTGTCTTCTCCTTTTTGCTACTAGAAGTCTAGAACAACCCCATTGCGTCGTCATGGATCCTTATTATTACGCCTCTGAATGATGGCATTGGCGGTGGGAGGGTTTAAGGAGAGTCTGGTGAATCCTCAGATGCCAACATGCTGTGGAATTAACAACATGGTGTAATTGTTCAGTGGTAGACTTGGAATTTAAAATTTAGGCATTTTGGAAAAGAAATATTAGTAAGGGTGAATCCCCAGATGCCAACATGCTGTATTGCTGTGGAATGAGCATCATGGTGTAATAGATCAGTGGTAGACTAGGAATTTAAAATGTTCAATGAAGGCATTTTGGAAAAGAAATATTAATAAGGTTTCGGTTTTCGTCCCAAAACATTTCAGTTTCTGCGTCCCCACTTTTTGGAGGTATTTAAGGAACTGAAATTTTTTTTTGAAATTTTAATTTCAGGCCACAAAACACAATACAGTTCCAGTCCTCCAGTTTCAGTCTACCTAAATAAACACACCTTAAGACTATAAATCACATGTTCCCCTTCTTCTGTCTACATTCCAAGACAAGATAACAAAATACAATTCTTTTATGATGAAATCCCATCGTTTGCCCCCCACATTTCCTAGGATTCATGTCAATTCCTGCATTATCCTATTCTTTGTCTACAAATGAAGATTCTGCAAGATCAATGGCACGAGCAAGGGCAGCAGCTTTGTTTTCACACTCTCTTTGCTCATCAGCCGGATCGCTGTCGGCTACAATTCCTGCTCCTGCCTGGAGATGGGCAATCCATTCTCTGCGTTTGTTCTCATCCTTGTACGAGTACATTGTGTCAAAACGGGTGTTGGTAGGGAAAACTATGGTCCTCAGAGCAAGGGCAATATCCATATCACCAGCGAAAGAGATGCCTCCAAATCCGCCACTATATGGCCCTCGTCTTCTTACTTCCAACTGATCAATCAACTCCATGGCTTTCACCTGTTTTCCAGCACATAAAATTATATCGACAGGTACTTAGGACCACCAAACAAGTCAAATATTTGATTGCACTCTTGACTTGGTGAAAACAAAACCCAGCATTTATAAAGGACAAGTAAACAAATACCTTTGGTGCTCCGCTAACTGTACCAACAGGTAAAGCAGAACGCAATGCATCCCAGCATGTTAAATCATCTAGTAACTCCCCAGTGACCTGCAAAGATGAATATGGTTTCCATTATTTGAGACAAGTTCCTTCACTTGAACCACAAATCAGGCTGCTGAACCTGATTTTTTGAAAAACTAAAATAAACTAAAACAAAGAGAAACTAGCTCATTAGTTCCCCATATCTGAATAGACAAAGACCCTACCGTTGAGCTGATGTGCATGACATGGGAATAACGTTCAACATTCATGAGCTTTTCAACTTGAACCGAACCAGATTTTGAGACCTGCATAATCAATCTTTTATTAACCACAAAGCTAGAGCAATAGAAGAAATGATTAACACGAGCCTGCACAATTTATTAGAAAGCATTAGGTTCTCTTATAACAATATATACTATGTGAAATCTGAAGACACAAGCCCCATAATAGAGAATTATAAACCTTCCCAACATCATTTCTCCCCAAATCAACCAGCATTACGTGCTCTGCACATTGCTTTTCATCATTCAAAAGTTCCTTCTCCAACATCATATCTTCTTTTAGTGTTTTCCCCCTTCTAATAGTCCCAGCAAGGGGGCGATTGGTAATTTTTTTCTGCAAAGAAATATGAAATGCCTATTAATGAAGTTCATGGCATTACCAAAAGCTAAGAGATGAGAGCAATTTAAAAAGGTCACAAGGCCAACTAAAATTATATAATAGAATTAACTTATTTATGTTCCACGTATGAAAATCAAAAGATGATGCTATCAGCTGCAGAACTCTACCTTCTTTACTCTTGTAAGAATTTCTGGACTTGAAGCAACCAAAATACTTCCTCTGGCCTGTTAACAGTAAAATTTAAACAACCTAACTTTTGAAGGTGACAAACTTATAAATAATTATGTCAAAGGAAATTGACTAGCCTGTAAATAAGTCATATATGGACTAGGATTAACAATCCTCAGTGCTCTGTAGACTTCAAATGGGTCAGCAAAAGTTCGCCGTTCAAATCTTTGACTAAGTACAATTTGAAAAATATCACCAGCCAATATGTGCTCTTTAGCCTGCAAAACTGCTTGCTTGTATTCCTCACTTGTCATGTTTGACATCTCCAGTTTGGGACCAAAAAGACGAGTGTGTAGCTTTATTGAACCTGCAGGCAGCCTTGGGCTGATATTGACATGACAAGTATAGATGCTCAAATTAAACATAACCAACTTGAACTGTTAAGCCAGCAAGAAGATCATCAGGATAAGAATAGACTGCTCACGTTATTATATCATGCACTCTAGATACTAGAGTTTCCAGTCGCTCCATTCCATCATTGAGGGCTTCCTCAGCAGAAGAATATCGGTCCAACCGAACCCAATGAATCACATATGCTTTCTGAGTTGAACATAGTCAAATAAATAAAATGTAAGTGGTTGTAATGAACCTAGCTTGCTTTAATCTAATTATATTATTCAGTACATCTTGCTACAACCTTTAGTAAATTATCCCATTTACTCAGATGAAATGGCTAGCCCCTTATTAAAACATTCATAAAAGAGATGGAAAGAATATCGTCACCCAACTGTCCTCTGATCAGTATTATTGTTAGCAAGAAAGGTGAATATAAATCATAAATTGAAGCAAGAATTCTCTAAAGTAAGACTTGTATAACACACAGTAAATAGAACATTACCTTCTCCACATGATCAAACACAATAACGTTATCATAAAGGCCCAGATGAACATCAGGGAGGCCCCTGTCATCCATTGGGGCAGAAGAAAAGGGAAGCTTTTTCTTTTCTACATAACGCATTGTATCATAAGAGAAATAACCCACCCACCCACCTGGAGAAGGAAAAAAATGGTACATGGTAAATTAAAAGTATACCAGGGATATTCTGATGCTTACTGATGATTATCTCAAGTGTATGGCAAAATGCATGAAGCACTTTACTTCAGCACATGACAAGTAGACCTACATGCATGCAAATGCAGTTATGACTTATGAGTGAGTTTGATTCACCTACCACAAAATGCTTCTGGAAGTTCATCAATGAGTTGGGGTGTCCACTTCTCCATGATTCTACGAGGAATGACCATAGGGTCCTCGACGATTTCCTCGGTCCTGCATCCTTCCTTGTGGTCCATGATTGTAACCATGTTCTCTTTGGCCACAATCTCCATACATGGCTGAGCTCCCACCACACTGTACCTCCCCTAACACACAATTATTCACATCACACAGTTTAAAAAGAACAAGACTCAATAGAATTAAGTAGACCAAACAAAGGGTTATTTATTGTGTTCACTCACAATGTTGGAAACATTGAGGCCAGGCTCCACTGACTCAAAGAGAAAGCTTGGAGCATCCCTTTCGTCCTCCTTCACCAGGCACCGGTACGCGAGTACCGGCGTCAGGTGATCGGAAAATATACATCGGTAAAGTGGTATCACGTTCCCTAACTTCGAAGCCTCTATGAATTTCGCTGCATTGTCTACTGTACACACAGCAACCAGTGCCACAACAAAAAAATTTCAAAACTAACCAAAAAAAAAAGATTGATAGAATTCGATAATTATCCAAAACAACAATTCTATTTACACACTAAAATGCGTATTGAAATACTAAATATACACTAAAAGATGAGTTAGACCACTTATGTATTTTGTATTTTAATGCGTATTTTAGTGGCTGATTTTAACGCAAAAGAGAGTGCAGAGTGGGAATGACCTAGATGAATAGACTGAGCAGAGCATCTGAGAGTCACACGACGGAAGCGCAGCTGAGACCTAGATCTGGAAACGGAGAAGAAGCTTCCACTGGAAGAAGTAGTAGGGCGAGCTAAGATGGTTGCAGTGGCTAGGGATTCCATCAGAAGAAGAAAAACGAAGAAGAAGAAGCAGTTACTTCAGTTGTCAAGTTTTAACTTTTAACGGTCATTCCCATTTCCCACTGATTCTGTTGATGCGGCGGAGAATAGTGGCGCCACCTGTTTCAGCTCATTAAACGTTTCCTCGGGTTAGGTTTTAAATTTTTGGGCTTATTATTTTATTGGGCTTTCTTTCTAGTCCAATTAGCTTTTATGGGCTTATGAACCCAATATCCCGGCCCAACTAAGTTTTTAAGACCTATTCTATGACGAACGAAACGAGGTCGTTTGATTAGTAGAAAGCGTCTTTCTCTCCCCTTCGTTTTGGGGTTGAAGTGTTGAACCCAGAGGTTTTAGTTCTGCGTCTTGTAACATACCGCCTCCACTAGCGACGGCTATATCGCCGCCGAATACCGCTTTGCCGCCGTAGCCCCCCGCATTCCATTCCCCGAACTGAAAATCTTGCAACTACTCTTGCCGGAAATCTAGACTCCCTGTCCTTGTTCGTATTGTTTCTTTGGGAGGCACGAGAGATTCTATATTATTACTTGTGTGATTTCTCACTTAACCTTTTTCGCTTTGGAAATTTTTGAAGTGGAAAGGTTTGAAGCTTTGGGAATCTCTCGCCGCTATCTGCTAAGCTTTTTTCGTGGATTCTGTTTCTAAGCATAGCGTTGAAGTTACGGTTTTTGTGAATTATTCTTCAAACTCATGGCAGCATGGTCTTCTAGAAAGTTACTGAGAGAGGTTTTACTCAGAAGGGTCGCTTCGAATCCTCCACTTCCTCGTTTCAGATGCTTCTCTACTTCTGCTCCGGAAAGTGCTCCTAAGATCAGTCACCATTCCAAGAAAGTATGCATTTTCTTTCTTCTTTTTATGCGCACGTGTGCATATTTGTTCGTTAACATTGTCTGTGCGTAAGTGCATTGTCTTGTTGCTATGATGCCTTGCATTTTCAATAAGCAAACACACTGCATGTTATTGGCGGTGAGCTCATATGTAATGTTAATGAATTAGTGCAAATATATTTGTTAAAACAATCAATTTGTTAATTTTTTGATTGAGTTAGTAGTAACTTGTTGTTTTTGTTTGTATGAGTATTTGATTTAATTATACATTATACTATGTTGATTTTTGAGGCCAGATACTTACCGTGATTGCTTATAATAACAGGGAAGGTTGTTGACAGGTGCCGCCATAGGCCTAGTTATAGCTGGTGGAGCTTATGTGAGTACTGTGGATGAAGCTACTTTCTGGTACTTCATTTGGGAGTTTGACTGTTGTACCCATTACAATAATTCTATGTGAACAAGTGGTTTTTGCAAACCAAGCGCAACCAAGTGATTTATTTCTATGCTAAATAGAAGACTATTTGAGTGTCAAATAGAACTTTATTTAGGTGCACTTTTTTATACTATTTGACACCAAAATATATTCTATTTAGCATAGAAATAAATCACTTGGTTTCACTTGGTTAGCCAAAACCACTTGTTCAAATAGCATTACCCTTTGTTTTATATCTGTAATTCAGCATCTAGTATTGAATATGTTGTATTGCATTTTCTTTAAAAGAGATAAACTGTCTATGCTTTAAACAATTCTTATTAGCTGTGAATGTGTTCTGGAAATTTTCTTATGCAAAATTCGAAGTCATTTCTCCGGATATATGAGTCTGATAGCGCACAATTTAGAAATGAATTGCACAATTCCTACATGAACAATGGTGATCCAGATTTATCTTTTTTGCAGTGGATGGTTATTCTCAGCAACAAAACTTGTGAATCCTTTTTTTGCTCTGTTGGACGCGGAGTTTGCACACACTCTAGCTGTTTCAGCTGCAGCTC